>JAHBOF010000230.1:0-128626 GCA_020736565.1 Coprinopsis sp. MPI-PUGE-AT-0042 | reverse complement strand
TATCATCATTCCAAATCCCTTCTTGTAACCAAGATCAAGTGTTTACCTCTCTGGCGCCTAAGTGACCTTCGAGCAGTCTTTGATGTGGAAAGCGACTTGGATCCATTCAGCTGCTCCGGACAACGAGACAAAGATGGAAGTATTGCAATGCAACTTGATCGTTGACCGCTTTAGATCGGGATGGCACTAGGGACGACGATGCACGAGGACTGTTTTCGTGAATGCGGCCAACTGGCCTATGGGTTCGGTTCCTCGTGGTACAAGGCTTGCAGGACCTGGTTTCCGCCCCATCGTAGTGGACCTTAAGGACTGATTCGCGCAGTTGAAACCTCTTGTCGTCGCACACTATAAAACTAATAGATTGGTATCTTTTCTAGCACTGAATACAGCTATCATCACGAACGCCAAATGCTTCTGGCGTACAACAAAGAATGACCATCAAAGGATTTGCGTGGCGTACGAGGAAGTGCCATGTATTGCCACGGTGTGGAAGTTTAAGACCGAAACAATATAGCCTGAGGGCTTGCCCCTCTGCTGCTCCTAAATGCTGTTTGAGTCCAACTTCGGAATCGATATGTTTTGATCGCGTATCGTTGCATGACGGGATCAAATTTGTCATTTGGTTCACACTTATCCTCGAACCCTTTCTGTCAAAACATGGTGGCGACGCACCACGACGCTGCTCGTTCCCTTCTGTTCTTCCCAGGATAGGGTTACTAACATGGCTGATATCGCGCACCATGAGGGCAATGCCGCGTACACGAGGGGAGATCTGGAGAGGTGCGCTACGTCAATCCTCAATCGTCATCGTCCAAAACTGATCCTGAGATGCCAGTGCTGAAAAGGCATATGCCATAGTGTGTTTTATCTTCAATTTGTACTCTCTGATTTTCAGATGCTACCCTTCGTCTAGGCTGCCAAGCTCGATGGCTCAGATGCCAAGTACACGTCGAATCTATCGGCTGTTTACTACGAGCAAGGACGCTATCCGAACGCCCTCGAATCCATCTACAATTCGTGGCGTGCCCTGAGAGAAAGGTACAAGGTCGACGAGACCCCTAGCACTCCTCCTCTTACGGAGCCTCTTGCTCCCAAGCTTGCTCTACGGTTCATGAAGAGCAAGCTGAACGGGGTCGCTGCTCGGCAGTTGAGTTTTCATGGCAAGGCCCCGAAGAAGAGGACCCCAGAGAGTAACTTTGGAATCGAGCTCGACGTTGCAAGCTTTGTGGACAGCTTGCTGAAGAGCGAAGGGGGCGAGAAGCATGGGGAATTGGCCAGGGTGTGGCCAGCATTGGCAGCGATGAAGGAAGAGTGCAGTCGCCATTCGGTAGAGGAGTGTAAGGCTGGGGTTACAGAAGCAGAGAAACGATATCGCACTCTTCCCGTTTTCAAGTCTTCGTTGGATCCCATCCTCGAATACTATCGTGTACGTTTCCGTCTCGCTCGCCTTGGATGGCCTGTCCTTACGCTCCTTTCAGTTTGGCCACGATCCCATCCGTTCCTTGTACTACGGCGTGGACGGAAACCCGGACAACGAGCACAACATTGAAGCAAAGGATGCCATCAAGGAGAAGTGGAAGTCTGTCTCCTTCCTCTTTGGCGGTTGTGGTGACGGTGAGTGCAACTTGCCATCTTCCTCGTCCACGGTCGCTGATCCACCCTTAGCGCGACATGCGTTTGCCACCTTCATTCACCACGTCGAGCTCTGGAAGCAGCTGGTCAGGAAGCACAACGTTGCGGATGAGAAGCTTCCAAAGCTCCATATGACACTCTTAGACATACACCCTGCTGCCCTTACTCGTGTCATGCTCGTCTTCACGCTCATCCGAAAAGGCTCAGCTCACGAGGATATCAACAAGCACGTCGAAACGTACGCGGCAGCGTTTTATGTGTGGTCGACCATTCTCATGCCTAGATGGGCCTCAGAGATGTAAGTCGTGTTGCAAGTATTCGGTCGTCTTTCCGACTCACCTTTCTCTTCCAGTGTCTCTGAGACTGCAGCAGAGATGATCGAAGAGCTGACTGGGAAGACTCCGAAGAGGTGGATGAAGATCATTGCCGTTGACGACACGTCTCTCGCTCGTATCTTGCCAGTGCTCGAGTACTGGTCCAAGCCACTGCCAAAGACGATGGAGGCCTTCATGGAGGTCAACGGTTCGTACTCTGGCGATATCGTTGGTGCGTTGGGCGGCTTGATGGGTGTGAAGGCGCCTCAAGCATCTTCTCTGGCTCGTAACAAGGCGTTCCAGAAAGCAAAGAGGGAGCTGAAAGCAATGAGCAAGCCTGTCCCCGGCATCGACTCTGAAAATCCGCTGTACAACAACTGCGCGGCGGAGGAGAAGCTGTACAATGAGATGAAGATCTTGTTACCTCCTACAGAGTTTCTCGATCGGCATCCGATGTTGAGAAAGTATGGAAAGTCGCAAGATCGACAGAGCAAGGAGGACTTGAAGAAGGAGATTATGAAGGATTGGGTGCCGAATGCGACACTCTTTGTACGTTCCTTCCACTATACTTGCAATAATTGGCTGATGGAATCCTCTGCAGGACGACTGGACTACCGAACATCCAGCATTCGCTACACCAGGCGGTATCCCAATTCTTCACACTGCCAATCCCTTCCCTCTCGCAAACGACATTATGCACTGGATCGTCCCTTTCCGAGATGCTGGAACTCTGCTGGTGCAAGAGACGACTTGGGTCGTTGTCTCCATGTTCTTTGACTCTGTGAGCCGCGCGATGAGCATGATGTACGACGACGTGACAATCGAGTTTTGTTGCGCTGAGCTGTGTAATGGTCTCCCTCGTCTTATTGCAGGTGACCTGGGACCCAGGCCTGCGACGTTTCCCAAGAAGTATCTCAGGATGTGGTTAAGCAACACTCCGTACGTCCCTTCCCTTCGCATTTTGAGCTCTTGTTGACGGTCTCCCGCAGGGATTATACTGGATCGGTTCTGACGAACTTGGTCTACCTCACTCCTTACCTTGAGACCTCGAAGTTTGGGATGATCGTCTGGAATTGCCTCCTCAACCCTATTCACTTTACCAACCTCAAAGGGATCACTTATCAGTGAGTCTTACGTCCAGGCCGGCGTATATGAACAATCCTCACCCTGCCTCCCTCAGCTACTCGTACATGAATCCAAGTGACATCAACCGCTTCTTCAGTGTCTTGATCCGTAACGAGCAGCGCCGACCTCTGGAAGAGTTCCACATGTCAGCTATTCCTCGAGTGAAACTCTTCTCGAGCACTGTGTCGAAGAAAGAGGTCCATCAATACCTCTCCGCGCTTCTCTTCCGCGTACTCTGTCCTCCAACGGCGCCCACGATGCCGCCACGCCTCGATGAGCCCATCAACTTTGTGACCTTCTTTGGTCTTCTGGTGTACCTCTGCCAGAAGGCATCCTGCCCATCGCATTGGGTCGGAGACTTTGTCCAAAGTCTCGTCAACGACACGTTCTCCACCGATGCCGTTGCCTTCACTGGCATGCTTCCCATGACCGAAGCAAAGAAGCCTCGACCTTTGGCTGCACCAAGGAAGATCAACCTGGAGCCCTGGCAGCTCGAGATGGAGAATATCCTCGTTCCTTCACAATCCGCCCTTCCGTTCGCTGTTACCCTGCCAGGTCGATACTCGACGAGTTATGAAGCCATCAAGCTGTATCGTGCCCCAGTTCGTTCAACCGTGAACAGACTCGAGACACCACACAACACCAGGACGGCGGTTCTGATCTTCTATCGAGCTTCGGATGCGGCTCGTGGCGATCTTGTTGCTTCCACTTTACCTTCGCGCGTTACGGACCTCATCGAGGGGAGGGATTCAGCGCTGGCGGGAATGGAGGTGCAGATGTTGACGTCTCCCGAGATTGTGGATTTGCACAAGGGGTATGTGATGTGGAAGATGAGCCAGGGGGGGCGGTTTGATAGGATGAAGAAAGAGGAGTGGAAGGTTATGGTCTATATTACAAATCAGGCGAGGATTGGTGAGTGACTTTTACTTTGTTGGTAGGCGTTGGGGGCTGACGTATTGCATGTAGGGTCGAATTCTGTGGAGGCGAGGTTGTGGAAGGCTTGCGGGGAGGTGGGAATGCTCTGACGTTCAATATGGATGCCTTGTTGCTTGACTTGGACTGATTGACGCTGTTTGAGATATCTTGTGCGTTATTCAAAAGCGCTGATAATATGCATGACTGGGCTACATCTTCAGACTGATTATGATATTCTTTCTGATTACATCGGCATTCTTAGAATCCTACATTCACAATCGGCCCTCCTGATACATCCGAAGTAATTTTTTTCTTTCTTTCCTGAGGTACTCAATGAAGGTCCAGTCCTCTTTTTGATGAGCGACGCCAGTATGATCTCGGTAGACCTTGATCGACTTCAGGTTGGGAAAGATTCTATCGAGATAGAGCGCAATGTGCCTATGTTCCATCAGTGCCCATTCAGCTGTCGCTGGTCGGAGGTTGTTGGGAATGTCGAGTCAAATCGGGCATTCGTGTATAATTAGATTAGTCAGCGCCGACTGCGCGCTTATTCATTTGTCTGTTCCCCTGGTCAGTAGTATATTCTTCTACCTTCTAGATACATGTTCTGTAGCCTATATAAGCTGGAGATACTTCGATGTAAATACTTAGTTCAATCTATTCTATTCCCACCTTGATACCACTGCCTGTTGCTAATAGAGGTCACTGATCTCGAGATGGAGCAGAGAGTTGCTGTTGCGGGGGGTACTATCATCAACCGGATGTTCGTCATTCACTAGAAGTTCGTTATCCCTGCCATTTTGCAGTGATTTCGGTTCCCACGGTGGGTCAAAGTTAGTCAAATGGCAGGGATGACGAACACCTGGTGGATGACGAACATCTGGTTGATGATAGTATTGGGAATTTTGGTGACCCCCTTGAAGGACACGAGGCTGGAATCGATTGCGAGAGCGAGTCATTGCAACCCAGTGGTGTGGGTGGACACCTATGAGAGCGATTCTAGGCTTAGAGGGAACTGTGAGTGCGCGGGAAGTACGAGGGTTCGAACGGGACGACATATCCTCTTGGATCCCCCAAAGTCGAGTGCCCGTGCTTGTGTCATGGCGTCGACAATCTGCCGCACTCCTGCGTCTGCATGATGGCTTGGCTGCAGGGACAGAGGCTCTGTTTCAACAAAAACCTCTTCTAGAGTTGCAATGTTGAATACTGATGTTAATGAGGAAAAGTCTAGCCACACGTTGGGATGACCCGAGGCAGGCGAGATACTGACGGTTTTAACTTTTGACCGACGGATAGGCATAAAGAGAGGGGAACCAAAAGGAAGACTGCATGCCAAATAGTCTGACGGAAACGAGGACTATAATTGCTGTGGCCTTTTGGGTGAGGAAGTCTGGCGGAGAGCAGTAATCATGGCGAAGAGTCAAGGGTACCGATTTCAGATTGGGGTTGGTATCCCAGGGGAGTTGCAAAAGATTGGTGTTTGCACCTAAAGTGTTTAGTGTCGCGAGAGTGGCGTGGAAATGGACATTAAGGACGATCCTTTTCAGAGCCGGGAGTGCAGCGATTTTTCTGAGGAGCTCTGGGAGTAAGATCGTCCCTGGCGATATGATTCGCTCGGTATCACTCCTCTCAAGGCTTCCTTCCCTTCCTTTCATTCAGTGCAAGCGCTACATTCAAGTTGATACTCGTCAACCAGCTATCCATGGGTGGAAAAGCAGAATGGGCTTCAGTGCCCATGGGCATTTTCCTCGTCGAGTGCTCTGGGGATCTCCAGCTAGTAATGCAAAACCAAAGAAGCGAAGCCAGGCGGCACAATGCCACACAACTCATTTTATGACCGATACCCCATCGCACCCTGCACCTTGAAAGCTTTCGCTTCGTCTTCTGGGACGTTGAGGACCTAAATCCCCCCGCAAGAGGAGGAGGTGTGTCCAATGCCGAGTCTCACCTCTCAATATTGGTGATCGCAAGAGCACAGTCGAGAGACCTTTCCATAGTCCATTTGGTGGAAGAGGAAGGCACGTCCCATTTACACCGTTGCTCAGAACGTTGAAGTGGGGTAAAGATGGGATGATAAAGCATAGTTTGAGGATACACGCGAAAACTGAAGCTTGCACGGGATATCAAATGCATCGGACGTGAAAGGGGAAGCTGGCGGAATTTAAGATTGAAGGTTTCGTCGTCATTGTTCTCGTATCTCGCTGAATTTTTGCTCCTATATCGCTGTGACCGTAGATACCGAGATCTGCGACCTTTGTGATACTACCCGCCCACAAAGGGCCCGCCTAACATGCATTGAGATTGAGGCTGCTCTGAGACTGAGCTGGGTGAGCTCTATGTTTGCTTCCACCCTTCGAATGATAGCAAGACGTACCGCTTTTGAATTCCCACTGCTTACAAGTCTGTTCGTTGTTAGCCCAAACAACGATTTTTGTTCCGTCATCTCGTGCGCCCTCAAGCAAATACAAAACTGCGTCGGTATACGGAACAAAGAGCCTGAAAAAGCCACATTAATGCTACTACATCACGTAGTAAACTAGGACTTACTTGAATAGGGAATCATCCTCAAGAGTCGCTGTAGGCATGACCATCCACGGAAAAGGTGTACTTACCCCCTAACCCGCCATCCATGTTCAAGTTTCACAGTCATTGGTGGCAGGCCGAGGTATAGATTCGAGTCAACATGCTGAAAAGTCCAGCCATGGCCAGCGTCGTGTGCTCGGAACTGAAAAAGGCGGACTGTTAGGTAACATTCACAACGAAAAAAGAAAAGCTGACATGTTGAGAGGAGCCGTCTTCTCTCAGATGAAACCCGCACGCTGATAAGATTGTGGTCGTATTAGTACTTCACTTTATGAAGACTTGGAGTGGTACCCCGTTGATCCTCGTCGAACCCAACGGCAGTCCCAGACAGAGCATTGACTAGGCAATAAATCTTGCCCTCGATCGGAAGCGCTCGCGCTGTAGGGACATTAACATCGATACCATTTAAATTCGAGTTTTCCGATTACTTACGCTTCATGAAGATCCATTTTCGGTTGGTATGGGGTTCCGAGTGATAGACGTGAACCGTGGTTCCGGGCTTGGAATCGCCTCCCCGCAGGTCCAAGCGATAGTCGGTGTAAGGTACAATGGCTCTACGTCGCTCATGTCGGTCAGCAGTTGCTAATAGGAAATAGTAGGTCTACTTGATGCAGTCGGGAAATGCCTGAAGACGCCATAGGAAGGCATGGTCAACTTCTCGGATGTTAATACCATCTGTCATCTGGTCTGTCACTCCCAACCCAAGGTAGCGCTTGCTTTGTGAATTTTGGATAGTCCAGAAGTTCCCATCCGTCGCAAGAGTCCACTGGGAGCGATTCAAACGAAATTTTCAGTAAATGACAACTCGCTCACGCACCGTCTGTGATGGCGCCATTGTGTAAGGGTGTCCGATGGCTTGCAAGACAGTGATGAGCCGAGCGCTCACACCGAGATGTCTGCGTTTCACTTACCCTTGCCATCATCGACATCTAGTACCGTCTTCGATACCGTATTCACAATGATGTAGTCTCCGGGTTGTATCGCAGTCTCGGTCATCCTCATCGTTGGTGGTCAAGATGATAACGATCGGCAAGTGGGCGTCAATCACCTAAAGGTAAAACTTCTCACAGGGTCATCCCCCGGCGACAGATACCGGCGCCAACAATTTGGCGGATTCCTGCATCGGCTTGATGTTCTGATCGCAAAGCCAGAGATTCGGTGCCAACAAAGAGTTCTTCTAGATTTGTGATACGCAAAGCTGACAATAAGTAGTGAGGAGAATTCTAGCCAGACGCTGGGATGGTCTAGGGCGTGCGGAATATGGGCCGTTGTCACCGAATGGTAGGGGGGAAAAGCCCAGCGGACACAACGATTATGAGTGAAGTGGCTTTCTGAGCCAGGAATTCCGGCACGCAGCGGCGGTCATGATGGAAGGTAAGGGTAATGGACATCAAATTGGCATTGGCGTATGAGAAGGATCCTGCATCCGTGCCCGTGCTTGCAGAGCCGCGAGGGGATTCGTACTGTGGGCTGTACTGGTATTGACGTATAGTGCAAGGCTCTTTAGAGTCAGGAGAGTAAAAAATCTCATGGAGGTCTGGGGCGAGAATTGTCTTTGGCGATCTGATCTCGACCGATTCTATGGCAGAGAATTTCTTAAGAATCTCTAACGCTGATCGAGGAAGTAAAACTCGGTGGTGAGATTTGTATCTGAAGCCAAAATCGTTCTTGTGTATTCTGAGGTGCTTGAGACCTGCAGTAAGCTCGGGGAGTGATGGTAGAACCACCGTGAGGATGTGCGGTTCCGCCAACGCGGTGTCCAAAATTTCGAGGCGCTCTAGACGCGGGTGCAAAATCAGTGGGAGCAGGTTTGCAGCGCAGAACCGGAGATCGGAAATGATAAGATGAAGCAGTCCAGGAAGAAGTGCCAAGCCCCGCAACTGGATTCCATCTTTGAACGCCTTACAAACAAGGGAAAGGTGGAGCAGGAACTTGTGGTCGTGCTGGCCTTCAGACCTTGAGAAGGAGATCATGATGAGAAGGAGATCGTGATTCAGAAGCGCAAGATATCTTATTTGAGGAGGCGACATTGGGCGGGGCTGGCTAGGAGCTGGAGAGCAACACTCTTGGGGGAACTCGTGTTTATAATGTATCATGATGTGTGGCTGCCATCGAGACAAAACAGAAGACAGAGGGTTTAATAGGGGATAGAAGGTTTCTTGGGAACCGTCGAATACCTGTCAACGCTAAATATACATTGCACTCGGAGTCGCCGTGAACGGTTGCAATGAAAGTCAATTCACCAACATTCGGATTAATTTCTGCTTCTTCCTCAGGTGGTCGATGAAGGCCCAGTGCTCTTCATGGCAGCCTGTAGGAGTTGGTAGAACTGTTGAGACGAAACAATATCGAATTGAGTCGTAGTAGTACACCTTATACAGTCTATGTAGCGGTGACCGAGACCGAAAGAATAAACTAGAAGTACCAAGACTAAAAAGTGTGTGAGCGAAGCAAGAATAAAGGAGAAGATGGTACATTGGAGGTACGGCCATATGCGCAATGACGAAGGAATAATCGAGAATGAGGAAGAAAGAGGCGGGCACCGAGAGCGTGACCCAAACGGAAAATACTAACGGATAAATTCAACACAGCCGCCTTTCCCCCTCGAGTCTTTGTAAACCCCCAGCGAGTCGAGGTTTGGAAAAATCATGTCTAGATAGTCTGCCAGGTATCTGTACTCTGTTGGATGAAAGTTGCTGTGTGGTCGGTGATCCACGATGCGAAGGTGGCGGAGAGTTGATTGAGAGACAAGTTGAACTTCAGGGTCGATGGGGTTCCTAATCTCCTCCAAGCTCGAGTCGATGGATACAGAGAGGTTTTCTAGCCCGACGGCATTCTCCGCAGCGTATTTCAATGCCTTTATATTTAGCGGGTGGAGTGTCTCGGTGGGGAGATGAGTGTTTTGAGACCCTGGGGTCGATTTGGCGATTCAAAAGCGGCGTTGATGTTCTCTGGAGAACCAACGGACCTCTGTCGTCGGCCTTGACCGATTCCCCCAAATCGTACGAGTTCATCGAGCTAACATCCAAGATGAGCTCATCTAGACTTGGAATTGCAAGAACCCGAGGATTGCGTTGGAGCGAAGGTCGGTCACAATGCTGTCTGTCGTATTGGTGAATTCCAGGCGACGGAAATTGGGGGATTTTGCAAGGGAGTCAAGAAGGCCGTCATATGCTTCAAACCGTTGCGAAACAAAGATGGTGAGGGAAGTAAGCTTCGAAATGAGCGACGGTGGCCATGCATTGCAGAGGGTGATGGAAATTTTTGGGTCAAAGTGGCACGTTGAGGCATTCCGAACGGTAAGGTGAACATTTTCTAAATTAGCGAAGAGTTCTGGCAATTCCTTGGGTGTATCAGGGCACCTGAACATGGATGGATGGTTGAAGCAGATGTCGAGATGAAGTGTGGTGAGCTCCGGGCATCTGGCGCCGAGCTCTGCAACATCAGCTGGGTTGAACAGAGTCGCTATAGCTCGGACTTCCAGATGCCTAAGCCGTGCGAGGCTGAACACGGAATTGAGAATCAGGGTTGGAAAGAAAGGAGTTTCAATGGGTTCCTCAATGGTAACAGTGAGCTTGCTCAATGCTGGACTGTACTCCTGCAGTGATGGGAAGACGAATTGGTGGAGGTGAGCCGCCGAACTTCCTTTGGGTGTGTACTCCAGAGATTCAAGATTTTCGTACAGGAGGGGTAAAAGTGCTTTTGTGACCGCATTCAAGCGAGAGATCTCCATACGCCGCAGGTTTGGCAGCAGAGGAGACCCGTTGAGCTCTTTTGAGAGGCGGGAGAAAACTTGCTCTGAAAAGAGCTTATCGGAGAATTTGAGCCCATATTCCTTGGAGGAGATGAGCCTGAGCTTTTTGACACGATTGGCATATTCGCAGAATGATGAATTGGCCAGATTGCCATAGAAATACTGCAACGATGAGCGATTAGAACGGCCAGTGGCCCGTATTTGTGAAAAGAACGAACCATTTTTTCATCCACTTCTTCCAGATGTGGGAGGAGATCGAGAAGAGGGATGCATGAGCTCATGGATTCCCATATTCGATTGAGGGCAGGTCCTTTGAAGCTCTTGCAGACGAGGGCAAGGTGGTAAAGGTCTGCGCATTCCTCTTGCTTCGTATCGTCAAAGAGAAGAAAAAGAGTCTCGATGATGTCTGGGTTATAGAGGGCATCTGAGATTGGGGATGATGTCGCAGCTTTATCGGGACCTGAGCTTTGCGACATGGTGGTGGTTCAGGATAAGCGCCCTGGAGAGGGGTATATGCTGTGAAATTCAGTCGGCGACAATTGCCTTCGGGATTTACCGCCTTCAATCTCAGGAAGAATCAGATAACCGCCTGGGCATTCTTCTTGCTACAATGTTTACCCTAAATCCCAGAGCCACTCGTCGGGCATCGTCCAGACCTGGCGTTCTGGAAAGCTATGAAGTCTTGGGTGTCGTCTTTCTCACATTCGATCCTGAAATACCTGGCGATAGGCGGAGCCTTCTGAGCGCTGCCAAAGTCTGTCGGGCATTCAAACGACCGGCGCTTGATCGTCTGTGGGCGATCCTACCCTCTTTCGTGCCGGTTTTAAAGCTACTTCCTGAGCTGAAAGAACATAGTGGTCAGCGGGTAAGTCGTGCCTCGCATTGGATGGAGTTATTTCTAACCCAGGCCAAATATTGGCAGTATTTCAATGGCAACATCGCAGTGCCTGCTTTCTCAGATTACACCCAGCGCGTTCGAAAGATTGTGCTCCCTGTCATTTCTATCACGTACAAATTCTCGGGGCAGCTCTTTACTAGGTTAGCGAAAGAGCTAGCCGGGCAGCCCCTCCTCCCTGGCCTGCGACATGTCGTCGTGGAAGACCTCGATGATATGGCGTCCAGCTTCCTTCAGCTTCTCCTCACACCCGCCTTAATATCCCTCACAATCAGGGGTAATGCTTTATCACGACAACATAGCTATCAATCCCTATTCCCCTGTCTCAAAAACGACGCCCCTGGTGTGACACACCTTGCCCTCACCCACGACAATATTGACTTTTCGTTGGATAAGAACATTCCATCGCAAATCTTTGGCCTGAAAACACTTCAATCCCTCGATTTCTGCTTTCCAGGAACCCCAGTGGCACCTGGTTTTGTCTCTGACATCGCTACCTGGCTTCCCCAACTCACTCATCTAAAGCTCGACATCAACTTCACCCATCCAAATAACGCTTGCGCGGTTAGGGATGGAGCCAAAGATCGGTTCCCCTCCATTCGCACTCTTCACCTCGTCATTCGTCCATCATCAAAAACATGCCATCTGGATGCCCTACGGTTCTGCTCGTTCTGGTCCACCACGTTTCTGAGTATGCTCACTTCCCTCACTATCCCACTTTCAGGATACTGTTCTACACTTTCCGAGCTCATCCAGTCTCTGTCTCAAGCTCACCACTTTCGTCGCATCGAGCTCACACAGGCCAAGGGACAAAAAAATGCCGAAATATCGGTTGCCGCTTTGTCGCAGCTTGTCGCTATCCGCACGCTTGAAGAGCTCATCGTCGACGTCGAAAGGGTTATAGAAGACTGTAGCTGGCCCAAATCCGCCTTACGGTTCATAAACGCAGCATTCAGCGACCCGGCTAGAACTGCGGTCCTGAGGACCCTTATTCTCCCCGTCAATGCATCTTACCCTTTGGGATTGAAGGAGCTCAAAGCCATCTCCCAGAAAGCGATAGGTCTCGAAAGGCTCGCCGTCGCTGTGGATTCCTCCTCGAATCCTGTCAAAGACCCGGTTGACGCGGAAACAGAGATCATCTCTTCGTCCACGCCCGAATACTCGAGTTGAGCGACGCCAGAAGCTCGAAAATCTTTACCTTGATGGAGCACAGTACCATCGGACAATATTTGGATCGTGTCGCCCCCAACCTCCAATCATTGAAAGTGTACAAAAATTCACGAGGCGCAGGGGGCGCTCATCAGGAGAGCTGGGCATTTATCGACCACTTGAGACAGAAGGAGAAGTTGATCAGAGCGTTCTCTCGCTTCTAGGAGACATGGATCCTTTACGATTTGATGTTTACAGTATGTCATGCATGTGCCACGTACATACACGAATCACAATCATACACCTTTCTGCTCAAGGTCCCTCAGCTATCTGAGGGAAAAGACGCATGGGTCGCATCTTCTTCGCTTTCAGGAGGCAAGATTTCATTTGCCGATGTCGCCCAATCGGTTTCCATCGAACGATGGAGCTCACGCAGACCAAGGGATAGCCAAGCGCCGGAGTCTCAATTTAACGCATCCACCGGTCTTAATATTAAGAGTTCAATAAATTTATGGAACCAGCGGAGGACACATACATGAGGGGGAAAGATGATCTCAAACCGCATAATCAGGTCAACTGTCGAATTGCCTTGAGCTTCCTCCTCAAGCACTCGATGGAGTCCCAGTGATCCTTGTAGAAGCCTCCGTCACCTCTCGAGTCTTTATGAACCCCCAATGATTCGAGATTTGGGAATATCGCGTCCAGATACTCTGCCAAATACCTATACTCCGTCGGATGAAACGTGTCGCTTGTTCGCTGATCGCAGATGCGTAAGTGGCGCAGTGTTGAATGGGATACGGGGTTGGCGTTGCCATGGATTGGACCCACTGGGTCTTCGAGTTCAGGACTGGAGTCGATGCAGATGGAGAGGCTTTCCAATCCAACGGCGTTATCCGCAATGTATCTCAGCGACTTCAGGCTGAATGGATATCGCATCGCGATAGGAAGTACAAGGCTCCGGAGACCTTTGGGGCAGGACGCAGATGTAAAACCAGCTTCGACTATTTCCTGCAGCGCCATGAGGTTTTGACTTGAAGATGGCGTGGTAAGCGTGCTGACATCCCACACAACTTCTGCAAGAGTTGGGATAGGCAAAGTCTGCACTATGTCAGCAGGATAGATGTTGCTTGGCATCCAGACACTCTCGCTAATTTCCAAGCGACGGAACCTGGACCCTTGACGGAGAGCCCCCACCAAACTCTCATACGAGTAGAAGCTTGTCGAAGCGATGACCGTAAGCGAAGTGATTTTGGCCATGAGTGATTTTGGCCATGAGCTGCATAGACCGATGTCATAGTTGGCGTCTACGTGATATGTTGAAGCGTTTCGAGCAGTGAGGTGAAAATGCTCGAGATTCGGAAATCCCTCAGCCGAGATAACAGGTGCGGCAGGGCACCCATGGGGGGATGGATGATCAAAGGGAGATGTCGAGATGGAGCGTCGTTCAAGTCAGGGCAGTTAGCCCCAAGTTTCGCAAGGTCAGCTGGGCTGAACGCCATCGACAAAGCACGTATCTCCAGGTGCTTGAGCCTTTTCAGGCCAAAAACAGAGTCGAGAATGAGGGTCGGAAAGGCGATGCGGAGTCGTCTATGGTTATGGTAAGCTTCCTCAAATCCGAACAACAGTCCTGCAATGAAGGGAACACAAAGTGGTGGAGTTGGGTTGCATGCCCTTCCTGAGGGTTATATTCCAGGGATTGGAGGTGTGGATGAAAGAGAAGCGGAATGAGAGTGGTAGCAACTGCGTCCAAGGCGTAGATCGTCGCACGACGCAGGCCGGGTAGCAGAGGGGATCCATTGAGTTTCCTTCGCCAGGCGGGAGAAGACCTGCCCCGAGAACTTGCTGCCATAGTCGCCTGCGGCAACAAGCTGAAGCCCTCTGACGCGATTGGCGTACTCGTCGAACGCAGAACCTGCCAGTTTACCATAGAAATGCTGGCGTAACAGGAAGTTAGATGGGCGGTTGTGACTCGAATCATGAAAGGACGAACATATTCATTATTAAATTCTTCTAGACGAGGAAGAAGGTTGAGGAGGGGTATGTATGAGTCTAGGATTTCCCATAGCTGGCGCAGAGCGGGCCCCTTGAAGCTCTTGCACACGAGCGAAAAGCGATAGAGCTGGTTACCGTCCATTTGAATTGGTATTGTCGAAATAAAGGAATATAGTATCCAAGATGTCCGGATTATAGATAACTTCAAAGATCGGGGACGATCCTGCATCTTCTCCTTGATCCGGGTCTCTCGACATGGTGGTGGTTTAAGATTAAGCGCCCAAGCAGCGTCGCTGCGACGATCGCGAAATTAGAGCGGAGTTCAAGTTCAGGTCTCAGATAAGCATTGCTTGCGCACTGAGGCCCAAAAACAAACAAGATGAGCCAACCACTGTCGCTCATATATATAGTTAAGTCTCACTGTTAAAAGCTGCGCACCAGTGATTTGGGACCGAGTAGAACAATTTGTGGGCTTGGTTGAGTTGAGCTAGTCATAGGGTTACTAAATGAAGATGAAGAGATTACTTTAACTATAACAGTGCCCGAATAAGTTCTCCTTTCTCCTCAAGTGATCAATGTGCTCCCAGTGCGCTCCATGGTAACCGCCCTCGCCTCTCGAATTCTTGTACACACCCCCAACGAGTGAAGATTTGGGAAGATTGTGTCCCAGATATTCCGCCAAATATCTGTACTCCGCTGGATGGAATGTACCGCTTTGTCGCTGGTCGCAGATGCGTAAATGGCGCAAGGTTGACTTGTATACAGTTTTTTGCTTCAGAGTCGATTGGACCGATCGACTCTTGAAGCCTGAGGCTGGAATCGATGCAAATGGAGAGGCTCTCCAATCCAATGGCATTCTCTGCGACATACCTCAGCTCTGTCACGCTGAATGGATATGGCATCTTGATGGGAAGAACGAGGGTTCGAAGATATTTGGGAGAGGATGCAGATTTAAAACCAGCTTCGATAACCTCCTGAAACGCTGTGGAGTTTTCACTTGAAGAAGGTGTGGCAAGCGAGCGGATATCCCAGATAACTTCGGCAACAGTGGGGATAGGGAAAGCCCGCACAATGTCAGCAGGACGAATGTGGGTTACCCTCTCGCGGTATGTGTAAATTCCAAACGGCGAAAACTGGAAGCCTGTGCAAGAGGCCCAACCAGCCTTTCGTACGAGTAGAAGGACGAAGAAGTGACAATGGTAAGCGAGGTGAGCTTGGTAAGGAGGGACTTTGGCCATGTACTGCACAGGGCAATGGAATAGTTGGCGTCTATGTGATATGTCGAGGCGTTTCGAACGGTGATGTGAAGATTCTCGAGGTTTGGAAATAGCTCAGCCGAAATATCAGGGGCGGCGGGGCACCCATAGAGGGATGGATGGTCAAAGTGGACGTCGAGATGGAGCGTCGCTAACTCAGGGCAGTGAACCCCAAGGTTTGCAAGATTGGCTGGTGAGAAAGGCATCGGCAAAGCACGTATCTCCAGGTGCTGAAGCCGTTTCAGACCTAACATGGAGTCCAGAATGATGCTTGGAAAGACAGAAGCCTCGGCGTCGTTTATGGTGACGGTGAGCTTCCTCAAATCCGCACAATAGTCCTTTAATGCAGGGAACACAAACTGATGGGAATTGGGTTGCGGACATTTCCTGAAGGGAATATTCCAGGGAATAGAGGTCTGAATGGAGGAGAAGCGGGATGAGAGTCGTGGTAGCAGCGTCCAAGGCGTGGATGGTTAGACGGCGCAAGTTGGGTAACAAAGGGGATCCATTGAGTTCTTCCGCAAGGCGGGAGAAGACTTGTCCCGAGAAATTCCTTTCATCGTCGCCTATAGCAGCTATTCGAAGCACTCTGATACGATTGGCGTACTCGTGGAATTCTGGTGAACGTTCCAATTTGCCATAGAAATGCTGCGTAAAAGGAAGTTAGATGCAGCTGCGGCCCGAAGAGTGAAAGGACGAACAAGTTCATCATTTGTTTCCTCTAGTTGAGGAAGGAGGTTGAGAAGGGGTATGTATGAGTCCATGATTGCCCATAGCCTGCGCAGAGCGGGCCCTTTGAAACTCTTGCATACAAGGGAAAAGTGACCAAGGTTGCTGCGTCCATTTGGCGTAGTATTGTCAGAATAAAGGAATAGAGTATCCAGGATGTCTGGATTATGGATGGCCTCAGAGATTGGGGACGACCCTACATCTTCTCCTTGACCTGGGCTCCTCGACATGGTGATGGTCAAGGATAAGCGCCGAACCAGCGTTGTTGCTGTGAGGATCATGCAATTAGAGCGGAGATCAACCCTCACATCGGAATTGTTTGCGGCGCGCGCACTGAGGTCAATGAAACAAACACGAGCCAAGCGCTGTGTCACTGTCACTTGTCAAGAGTTACTAGCTGTGGATTCGGGATCGGAAAGAACGAGTTGCGGACGTGGTAGGGTTGAGCTAGTAACAAGATAAAGATGAAGGTATTACTTTCGCAGTGCTCGAATCAGTTTCTCCCTCTTCCTCAAGTGATCAACGTGTTCCCAGTGCGCCTCATGGTAGCCGCCCTCCCCTCTCGAATTCTTGTAAACGCCGAACGATTCGAGATTTGGGAAGATCGTGTCCAGATACTCTGCCAAATATCTGTACTCTGTGGGATGAAATGTACCGCTTTTTCGCTGATCGCAGATGCGTAAATGGCGCAGGGTTGAGTGGGATACAAGGTTGGCGCCAACATCCATCGGACCCGTTGGCTCGTTAAGCTCGAGCTCACTACTGGAGTCGACGCAGATGGAAAGGCTCTCCAACCCAATGGCGGTGTCTGCGATGTAACTCAGCATTTTCACGCTGAACGGATATGACATCTTGATGGGAAGAACGAGGGTCCGAAGACCTTTGGGGCAGAACACCGATGTAAAACCAGCTCCGACTGTTTCTTGCAGAGCCATGAAACTTTCACTTGAAGAAAGTGTGGTCAGCGTGCTGACATCCCAGACCAGTTCTACAAGAGTGGGGATAGGCAAAGTCTGCACTATGTCAGAAGGACAAATGTAGCTTGGCGTCTCGGGAACATTGGTGAATTCCAAGCGGCGGAACCTGGACCCCTGAGAGAGAGCCGTTACCAATCTCTCATACGAGTAGAAGGTTGCCGAAGCGATGACCGTAAGCGAAGTGATTTTGTCCATGAGTGATTTTTGGCCATGAGCTGCACAGACCGATGTCATAGTTGGCGTCTACGTGATATGTTGAAGCGTTTCGAGCAGTGAGGTGAAGATTGTCGAGATTCGGGAATCCCTCAGCCGGAGCTTCAGTCGCAATACGACACCCGTGTGCATGGTCGAAGGAGATGTCGAGATGGAGGGTTGCTAATTCAGGGCAGTTAACCCCAAGTTTGGCAAGGTCGGTTGGGCTGAACGTCATCGACTCAGCACATATCTCCAAGTGCCTGAGACGTTTCAGACCAAATACGGAGTCCAGAATGAGGGTTGGAAAGACGGGAGCGGGGTCGTTTATGGTGATGATGAGCTTCCTCAAATTCCAACAGTAATCATTCAATGAAGGGAACACAAAATGATGGAGTTGAGTGGATTCCGCTCCCTGAGGGTTATATTCCAGGGAATGCAGGTCCGAATGAAAGAGAAGTGGGATGAGGGTGGTAGTAACTGTGTCCAAGGCGTGGATCGTTACACAACGCAAGTTGGGCAACAGAGGGGATCCATTGAGCTCCTTTGCAAGGCGGGAGAAGAACTGTGCCGAGAACTTCCTTTCAGAGTCGCCCACGGCAGCAAGTCGCAGCGCTCTGACGCGATTGGCGTACTCATCGAATGCAGAACCTGCCAGGCTGCCATCGAAATGCTGCGTAACGGGAAGTTAGATGGGCAGGTGCGGCTCGAATCACGGGAGGACGAACAAATTCATGATTATATTCTTCTAGATGAGGAAGGAGATTGAGAAGGGTGTGTATGAGTCTAGGACTTCCCATAGCCGGCGTAGAGCAGGCCCCTTGAAGCTCTCGCATACGAGCGAAAAGCGATAGAGCTGGTTGCGTCCATTTGAGTTGGTGTTGTCGAAATAAAGGAATATAGTATCCAAGATGTCCTGATTAAGGATGGCTTCAGCGATCGGGGACGATCCTGCATCTTTGCCTTGATCTGGGTTCGACATGGTGATGGTCTAGGATAAGCGCCCAAGCAGGGTCGCTAAGTACCGCGAAATTAAAGCGGAGATCAAGCTTCAAATGCGCATTGCTTGCGCCGTGAGGCACTCGGAACAAACCAGATGAGCCGACTATATAGTCAGTCTCACTGTCAAAAGCTAAGCACCACTGATTCGGGATCGAGTAATAGAACGATTTGTGGGCGTGGTAGAGTTGAACTAGTCATACGGTTACAAGATGAAGATGAAGATATTACTTTAGCAGTGCTCGAATAAGCTTCTCCTTTTTCCTTAAATGATCAATGTGATCCCAGTGCGCTTCATGGTAACCGCCATCTCCTCTCGAATCCTTGCACACCCCTAACGACTCGAGATTTGGAAAGATTGTGTCCAGATACTCTGCCAAATACCTGTACTCCGTTGGATGAAACGTCTTGCTTGCTCGTTGGTCGCAGATGTGTAAATGGCGTAGGGTGGAGGGGGATGCAAGGTTGGGATTGATTGGACCTGGTGGCTCGTTGGGGTTGAAGTCAAGACTGGACTCGACACAGATAGACAGGCTCTCCAACCCAATGGCGTTGTCTGCGATATATCTCAACGTTTTCATGCTGAATGGATGTGGCATCTGGAAGGGAAGAACGAGGATCCGAAGACTTCTGGGACAGGACGCTGATATGAAACCAGCTTCGACTATTTCCTGCAGAGCTATGAGGTTTTGACTTGAAGAAGGTGTGGTAAGCGTGTAGACATCCCAGACGACTTCTGAAAGAGTGGGGATCAGGAAAGACTGAACTATGTCGGCAGGATAGATGTTGATTGGCGTATCGGGATTCTGGCCAAATTCCAAGCGCCGGAACCTGGGCGCCTGAGATAGAGCCGTTAGCAATCTGTCGTACGAGTAGAAAACTGTCGAAATGATGAGCGTAAGCGAAGTGAGTTTGGTGATGAGGTATTTTGGCCATGAGCTGCACAAGGCGATGGAATAGTTGGCGTCTACGTGGTATGTAGAAGCGTTCCGAACAGTGAGGTGAAGGACCTCGAGATGTGAAAAGACCTCAGCCGAGGCTTCTGTCGCAACAGGACACCCGTGTGCATGGTCGAAGGAGATGTCGAGATGGAGTGTCGTCAATTCAGGGCAATTAGCCCCAAGTCTCGCAAAGTCAGTTGGACTGAACACCATCGAAAAAGCAGTGCGAATCTCCAGCTTCTTGAGCCTTTTCAAGCCAAATATGGAGTCCAAGATGAGGGTCGGGAAGGTAGAACCGGTGTCGTTTATGGTGATGGCGAGCTTCCTCAAATCCCAACAATAGTCCTTGAGTGAAGGGAACACCAAGCGATGCAGTTGGGTTTCATCCGTTTCCTGAGGACTATATTCCAGGGAATGCAGGTGTAAATGAAAGAGAAGGGGAATGAAGGTGACAGTAACCGCGTCCAAGGCTTGGATTGTCACCCGACGCAGGCTGGGTAACAGAGGGGATCCATTGAGTTCCTTCGCAAGGCGGGAGAAGACTTGTCCCGAGAAGTTCCTTCCCCGATTTCCTACAGCACCAAGTCGAAGCACTCTGACGAGGTTTGCGTACTCGTCGAATGCAGAACCTGCCAGTCTGCCATAGAAATACTGGGTAACGGGTAGTCAGATGAGCAGTTGTGGCTCGAATCATGAAAAGAACCAACAAATTCATCATTTATTTCTTCTAATTGAGGGAGGATATTGAGGAGGGGTACGTATGAGTCCAGGATTGCCCATAGCCGGCGTAGAGCGGGCCCTTTGAAACTCTTGCATACAAGGGAAAAGTGGCCAAGGTCATTGCGTCCATCTGGGTTGGTATTGTCGAAATGAAGGAATAGAGTATCCAGGATGTCCGGATTATAGATGGCTTCAAAGATCGGGGACGATCCTACATCTCCCCCTTGACTTGGGCGCCTTGCCATGGTGATGGTCCAGGATAAGCGCTCAAACACCGTCGCGGTGAGTGCCGTGAGATTGAAGCGGAGAGTCAACCTTGAGCAGATAGTCGGAATGCGCCTGCTTCTTAGGGGTTTCTTGCCCATCTATCCAGCGACAACGATAAACGGGCTCGAAACGATGGGTAAGGCAAAATTTAAATCATCGCCCAAAGCCGATGTCTTGGAAAGCTACGAACTCTTGGGCATCATCTTTCGTGGCTTCGGTTCTTCGAGCCAAAGCGAACGCAGCGAGCTCCTCGCGATGGGTACAGTCTGCAGAGCCTTTAAGCGCCCAGCTCTCGATAGACTGTGGGCAGTATTGCCATCCTTTGTCCCTCTGCTGAAGCTACTTCCGCAGCTAGATGAGCACGAAGGGCAAATGGTAAGTCTGGCAACGCCTTCTCGAGAAAATCTCTAAATGCAAAGATTAGTACTTCAATGGCGATATTTCACTGCCTGCGTTTACCGAGTACGCCGATCGTGTTCGAAAGATCACACTTCCTGTCATCTCCAGCGGTCCCACGTTCTCTGGCCAGCTATTCACAAGGCTGGCCAAGGAGCTCGCAGGTCTGCCTCTCATCCCTGGTCTACAGGAGATCATCGTCAACGATTTGGACGTGACAGCGTCCAGCCTGCTTCCATTGCTTCTTACACCATCCCTTCAGTCGCTCAGGATTATTGGGAAAGCATTATCCCGCCAGCATGCTCAGAAATCCCTCTTTCCATCCCTAGCTGCAGACGCGCCAAGGCTGCGATCTCTCACTCTGACCCACGATGACATCTCGTTTCCCCTCTATCCGACCGCTCTCAATCATGTATTTGCGCTCAACAGCTTACAAAGTTTTGAGCTCTGCTTTCCGGGTCATATTGTTGAGCCTGACTTCATGTCGTCGTTCATCCCCACCCTCCCGCTTCTTCGCGATCTCAAGCTCGACATTGCTTTTCGCCATCTGAACAGCACTTGTCCCACACCCCCGGCGCATGGAGACGAGCAGATCGATCCCTTTTCTTCACTCCACCGACTTCATCTTGTCCTTCGGCAATCGTCAGGAACATGTCACGTCAACTCTTCGATCAGATTCTGCTCAGCTTGGTCGCCTCTACTCCTTAATCGCCTCACCTCCCTCACTATCTACATCTCCGACGTGTTCAATTCATTTGCAGAGATCGTTCAAGCTCTCTCCCGATCACCCTGCTTCAGCCGACTCAAGCTGACACAACGCAAAGGATACACAAGTGTCAACGTCCCGTTTGCCGCAGCTCTTCATCTCCTCTCTATTGCGACGCTGGAGGAGTTGATCATGGATGTAAACTTCATTGCATTCGCCAATTAACCCGAAGGATCGGCGGCTGTTCAAACCCTCATTGACACTGCTTTTAATGATCCAAACCGAAACCCCACTCTGCGGACCCTCATTCTCCCCTCTCAGTCACACTACCCCCTGGTACTCAAGGACCTTGAATACATATCGAAGAAGGCTATAGGGCTCGAAACGCTGGCTCTCGCTGTCAATTCCAGCCTCGATACCATTAAAATCCCTGTCGAGATCGCAACCAAGTCGACGATTCGAACCCTCAAGATAAGCGACGCTAGATATCAAGCCAACTTTGCGCCAATGGAATACAGCAAGATTGCACAGTTTTTCGATTGCATCGTACCAAACCTGCAGTCTATGGAAGTACATAAAGATTCTAGAGGTGTTGGAGGCGCTCATGAGGAGCATTGGAGGTTGATTGAACACTTGAGGCAGAAGGAAAAGCTCCTTAGGCTGTTCGCTCGCTATTAGGCGTCTTTTATTGGTCGGTCTTTCATATTCGTGCCGTGGTAGTTATTGTCTCATGGGCACAATCAGCATAGTATTTGGATCTTTTCCCAGCGCTTGGGAATGAAGCAACGATATCGTTATCTAAATCGATGAACAGCCCGTGCCCTAGCCTTCTAGGCTATCTGATCAGCATCGCCAAGTGGTCGGAGGTCAAAGAAGCAAGCCTCGCTTCTCTTGAGCCGATGACACCCTTCCAAGTCATTTCTGACATTGAACCATCAATATATAGTCCAAGCACCTGGTCGAGCAAAGCGCTCAGCAAGATGAAGGCATGCATAGGTTCGTGTCAAAACCTTTCTGGGCTTTCGCAGCTTGCCGCTATTCGCGCCGGGAGCGAAGAGGGGAGTCTGCTCCTAATCTCATGAAGGGACTCCTGATTGATAGGCCCGTCATTGCCCAGCGTTATGGCTATCCTTGGCACGGTTGGAAGCGCTACTCAAGTCTCAAGAATACGAGCCTTGAACGCAAGGATTTCTGTTGTTTATCAGGTTTCTGCAAGGGTATTCCTGGAGACAGGAACAGAATTAGAAATGGTATTTATAGCTCGCGCAGCACTGCATGCGGGGAAGGTGAGGGCGATCACCAGACGGGCAGGTGCACCGCCATTGCTGTGCCTAACCTTCCGCGAGTTCGGTGAGAAGTTGGACGAGCGTAGCCAAGTGTGAGATTAAGGGCGCCTAGAGCCTCGAGGCACACTCTTGCGCTCAAAAAGACCCTTCTCTTGGATTAAACGATCATACTCGAAGCGAAGCCACAGCAGCAGAACATGACAAGCGCCCGTGAATAGGGGTGTGTCATTCCCTTTTGCGGTATGTGTTTCGGAAGCAAACATACACCAACAGTCGAGCACAGATTCTCGCGTTGCCGCCCAACGGAGGCACTTGGACCGCTTCAAGCCATGTGCCAATCAAGCCTGCCGAGGGCTCATCATAAAGAGGTAGGTCCGTTTCGATTTGGAATCCGTTCGCCCCCTTTCTCATGGCTCATGGAGTTCATAGCATCTCCCCGCCCCAGCTTATGCCCGAACCAGAGCTTCGCCGTGCAGAACCCTTGACGCCAGCCGCAAAGAATGACTTGCTCAACAACCCCCGACCAGGACTTGGACGGCGCCAGAGCTGGGGCGCCTCAATACGCAAGAAATTCGAGGAAGTAAAGTCTGGAATACTCTTCCGCTCGCGTTCAGTCCACGACCGCCCATCTGATACGACCAGGCGGAGCTTGGACGTCCCCATTTCAACCCCCAACAAGCGCGACACGACCCGCGGCCATTCACGTTCACTCTCAGACTCAAAGCTCCCGTCAAGCAAATCCCCAATGAGCCTTCCTCTCCTCACGATACAGGAAGACTTTGCAGCTCACAAGCGAACCCTGTCCGCCGTGTCTGAGAAATCCAACCTGCCACCCCCTCTAGCCATCCCTGAGCAAACCCCAAGGAATCCTGAAGATGTCGTCGTCCCACACCTCCTCCAGCTCGGCACGCCAATGACGAAGGTAACAGCCAAGAAGCACAAGAAGTTTGTATTTCGCTTGGATGCCGATCTAGGGCAGATTGTATGGGAGTCCAAGAAACACAAGATCAGTATGTCGTTACATCCTTTCGACACCGCGTACGCGCTGACCCCTTCCCCGCAGTACCCATCGAAAACATCAAGGAGATACGTTCAGGCAAAGATGCACGGTACTATCGCGAGCAGTTTCAACTCGCGCAGGACTACGAAGACCGTTGGCTTACGATCATCTACATCCTCGACGGAGCTTACAAGACGCTACACCTTATTGTCACCACCCGTGACGTGTTCAGGATGTGGGACACGACCCTACGCCAGCTGCATGCCATCCGTCAGGAGCTTATGAGTGGGCTTGGCAACCTAGAAGTGCGTCAGGCGCTATGGGAGAAGCAGCATTGGAAGGGAGCCGATGAAGAGAAGGATCAGAAGTTGACGTTCGACGAGGTGGAGAAGTTGTGCAAGAAACTTAACATCAACTCGAGCAAGGAGGATTTGCAAAGGTTATTTGCGGTGCGTTGTTGGTTTTTGCTTGTCCGCTTAACTTGGGCTGACGCCATGGCCAGCAATCAGACGCGCAGAACCGTGGCTACCTCGACTTCAACGACTTCCGGCGATTTGTGAAGCTACTCAAAGGACGACCCGACGTTCATCGCCGGTTCAACAAAGTGAAGATCCGGAACAACGATGTCTTTGACGTCAAAGCCTTCCAGGACTTTATGCGAAAGGAGCAAGGGGTAAGTTGTGCTCCATCGCCTCTCGCCGTTGTCTGACTCGACCTAGTCTGATCTAGACGACTCCAAACTAGAAGAGATCTTCAAGAAGTACACCAATAACGACTCGACCATGACCCTGGATGCCTTCAATACTTTCCTTCTGTCAACGGACAATAGCGCTTTCAAGGATCAGCACCTCAAAGTTCACCACGACATGACACGACCGCTCCCGGAATACTATATCTCGTCCTCCCACAACACCTACCTCGTCGGCCACCAGCTCGTCGGAGACAGCACCATAGAAGGCTATATTCGGGCTCTGTTGCACAGTTGCAGAAGCGTCGAGGGTGCGTCTTTGCCTGATCCGCTTGATCTTCGCTGACGTTTTCTGTTCATAGTCGACATCTATGACGGTGACACCGAACCAATGATCTTCCATGGCAAGACGTTTACCTCAAAGGTCTCGCTTCGAGAGGTCTGCGAGGCCATCAAGAAGTATGGATTCGTGGCCTCGCCCTACCCCATTATCATCTCTGCGGAGGTGCACTGTGGGTTGGCGCAGCAGGATATGATTGCGCATATCATGGTTAGCGTCTTTGGAGATGCCATTGTTCAACACCCTAAGGAAGAAGCCCTCAAGATCGACGTCCTCCCAAGTCCTGACGCCTTAAGAGGGAAGATCTTGTTGAAGGTGAGCTTTCGTCGTCCTTATGTCAATTCAGTCTCGCTGACGATCGTCCGTCTGCAGACCAAGAACCTCTTCCTTCTGGGGGAATCGATGGATGCAGACTCTTCAGATCCTTCAGCATCGTCGGCATCTGCGTCGGAAGCAGAGTTTTCTGACCTGCCCGTCTCTCCACCCACGTTCTCTACGCCCTTTTCCCAAGCCCCAGCCCCATCTCTTCCCCAAGCCCCAGCCCTTCCCTTGTCAGTGGCGCACCAGGATTCTATATCGCTTCCATTGGTCCAAGACTCGCCCACAGCTTTAGTCGACAGCACTGCTGCGTCCATAGTCCCAGTCCTTCACGACGTTCCAGAGGACAAGAAGAAGAAGAAGAAGTTAAGCCGAGGGAGCAGTCTATCGAAGGTTGGAGCATCCGTCTTGCAGCGGGTGCGAAGTATAGGAAGGCCTTCGCCTTCGCCTTCCAATCGAACCCTCTCGACCCCCGTCGTCACCAGCCCTCCTCCAATGGTCACCTCTACTCCCCCTGTCAACCCTCGGCGGTTCTCCGAGGGGTCGCGCTACTCGAAGATTGTCGAAGAGCCACCTTCCTCATCCAAGCCCAAGATGTCGCTCGCCTTGCTTTCACTCCTCGTGTACACCGTCGGCGTCAAGTGGAAGGGTCTGAACAAGAAGGAGTCGTACGCTCCTGAACACATGTTCAGTCTATCAGAGGTCATGATGAACAAACTCATCAAGAGCGGGATGATGACAGACTTGATCAAGCATACCAGAGGGCATCTTGTCAGAACGTATCCCAAGGGGTGGAGAGTCCGTTCGACAAACTATGAACCACATCGCTTTTGGGCCGCTGGAGCCCAGTTGGTGGCCATCAACTGGCAGACGTTTGGTATGTTCCTCCCTCTCATTTTCCGTGAACCGACAACTAACATCCGATATCGTAGATATGGGGTACATGATCAACCACGCCATGTTCCAGCGCAACGGGCGGTCTGGTCTTGTACTCAAGCCTCTCGCGCTTCGATCGCCGAACAAGGACCTGCTTATGAAGCATACGAAGCACCTCTTCCAGGTCACAATCATCTCAGCGCAACAACTCCCTCGACCAAAGAACGAGTTTGGTCATGAAATCGCCAGCACCAAGCTTAGCCCGTACGTCGAGGTGTCGCTGTACGTTCCGGATTGGCCGTTGGTTGGGTCAGGAGAGAGAAATTCGGCGGAGGGAGGACAGGAAGGAGGACTTTTGCGATCGGGTTCACTTAGGAGGATGGGCTCGAAGAAGAGGAAGCGGAGCTCTAGTGTTCTCAGAGTCGTTTCGCCGACCGCTAACGGAATGTCAACCGAGAATGATTCTCTCTTTCCTCCTGGAGCTGGACCAGCACCTCTGCCGAGCTCAATACCGGGCAGGACGATCTCTGCCAAGACGAGCGTCGTGAAGAACAATGGCTTTAACCCTGTCTGGGAGGAGACTTTACAGTTGCCTTTCGAGTGTGTCGGGGACATGATGGATTTGATCTTCGTGCGATTCGTCGTGCAGTGTGAGGATAAAGATGAGGACCAGCCGGTTGCCGTGTACTGCGCCTCGTTGGGGAGCTTGGCCCGAGGTGAG
Source organism: Coprinopsis sp. MPI-PUGE-AT-0042 (assembly GCA_020736565.1). Taxonomy (NCBI): domain Eukaryota; kingdom Fungi; phylum Basidiomycota; class Agaricomycetes; order Agaricales; family Psathyrellaceae; genus Coprinopsis; species Coprinopsis sp. MPI-PUGE-AT-0042. The sequence continues at coordinate 101,855 of JAHBOF010000230.1, read as the reverse complement.
TTTTGCTGTTTCTCGCATCGTTTTTGGACACCTTGACTCATTTTGCTTCCTAGGATATCGTCACCTTGCTTTGCATGACTCTCAGCTTTCACAGTTCTTGTTTTCGACGCTCTTTGTGAAGATCAATATCGTTAATGTTTAATACAGTAAGCTCTAGGCGAATCTACAACAGTATCGATACATACAACATAGGTCTATACATAGGAAGGTGCTACAAAGCCTTGCTCTCTATCATTCTCGACCGCCCCCTTGGACTCGACCATCGTAAACATCAACCAGTGAACCACTTGAAATAATTACATCACTGCTGCTATCCCCAAATCCCAGAATATATAAACTTTCGATGACAGGACTATGATTCCTGCTTCTGGTGGCCGAGCACAACCCATGGCCCACCATGTGCCCACCTCGATCCTCGAACGATCGACTGCGGCTGAACACGAGGTTTGGGCGTGGGCGGTGGGGGGAGAAGGTCCGTATACAGGCTCAGAAAGTCGACGGTACTTGTAGGGCTGAGACTTCCTGGGTAGAAAGGCTCGCCCTCAAGGGGGAGATCAACGCAAACGAATGGTCGTTGAGCCTCAAACCAGTCAAGGTTCTCAGGGAGCAAGAGGTTGGTGACGGTGAGAGTATTAAATCTTGGGCAAGGGAATGAGGTATCCTTCAGTGACGATTCGTCGCTTGGATCGGGATCTGAGGAAGTAATATCCGTCCAGATAGGAGAGCCAAGGATCGAGAGAATGGGTGTGGGGTCCACCTTCGTCACGCTAAGTCTTTCCAAGGCCTGCATCCTGGCAAAGCACCATTCCCATGATGCGTCGCTAGTGCCGGCCATCTTGGGATCGTCCTTCAAGCAGACGTCAATGTTGAGCAGTTCAAGCTCCCTGATTCCATCGCTGACGCGATGCTCGTTGGGCATCTCCATCCTGACCAGCATGTGCTGTAGGGCAGATGCGGTGTCCCTCGACCTTCCAAGTTGCTTGCCGTTGAGATCGTCGACGCGAAGGTGCAATAGATTAGGTAGGAGGAGAGATGATAGGATTGATGGAACCACGTTCGTTCGAAGGGAGAGTGATGTGAGCAATGGAAGTTGAATGAGGCAATCAGTTTCTCCGGCGTCATCCCGAATCCTGGACTCTATTGAAAGAGTGCGTAGGACTGGAGCGCTGCGAAGCATGTCCAGTACGGCGAGCAGAGAGAAGGGAACGAATCGAATGGGACGGGTGATGGATAGGTCTTGCAGTTGGTCAAATCGTCGACCTTCCAGGAACGCGATGGAGTGATTGAGTAGCTTGAGATGACGTAGTTGGGGGAGATGTGGAAGAGGTATGGATGAGGCGAACAGGGAGGGAGGGGCCGTCGACGATACTTGTGTGATGAGCGAATTAAGGGCGAAGGTGTCACTGGTCGTAGGTTCTTCGTAAATTGCGCTGATGAAGGCTCTTGCATCGCACTCCGAGGTGGCGGATATCGAAAGATTCCTGATGCGTCGGGTAAAGCGCTTGAGGGCTTTTGTTGCTCCGTAGTTGGGAGGTGCGGCCTTCTTGAGGAGGAATCCAGATTGAGGAGTGGATGAAGGAAGGACCTCAACATGAATGTTGACGGATTGAGTTCCGCTCATGGAAAACCATGTTTCGACCTTTGACGAAGATCTCCCATCATCCTTCTCTACTGCTTGCAAATGTAGCTGTCGCCATGCTGAAGGTGTGGAACGAACAACAGTGGAAAATGTCGTGGAAACAAGGGAAAGAGTGTAGGGCAGGTCGGGATCGATGAGAGAGCATTCTTCAAAGATTGTGCCTAAAAGCTCAGGAAAGAGCGTTTCAACACTCATACCGGAAGTCGATGGCATCGCTATATTCTTGGGTAGAAGCTTGCAAAGAGGAGAGGATGCGAAGGGAGAAGGAATGAACAGCCACGCGAGCATTTTAATATTCCATTGGCAGAGGGTCGAGATCGCTCTACAGAAAAATGAGATCACCGGAAGGCCGCAAGTCTTCAAGGGCTGGGCCATTGGCACGCAGGGCGATTTACATGTGCTTGACGAATCGGAATTGACCGTCCCGCCTCCGTCATGTCACTGGACACTCGGAGAAAAGCGAAAGTCTAAAAGGACCTTCGAACCACTCTGAGCCAATGGTAGCGGTTTGTTCCATCCTGCAAGAGGGCACGATGTGACCGCGTAACTCGTGGGCGTGGCCGGTGAGCGAAACATCGCGCGACGGATCACTAGGAGGGAATGGGAATACGAAATTCCTTTCGGAGAGGCGTTGGCCAGACCTCCATCGATTCCTGCATCAGTGCATCTCCCGTTTCTGTCTCACGTTACATCGACCGCCGCGGGAGGTTTGGCGTAACAACATCAGGGGCCGCCGTTCTTGTTGTATGAGTTATACGTTATAATTGGGGCGAAGCCCCTTTGTCCTGGGTGAACGGGATTGCAAAGTGGCTGTGACATGGCTAGGTGCATCGCCACTGGCTGCCTCCCAGCCATGTCGAGAGAGCCCCGGCAGCAGGTACCCATATCACATATGGGGCTTACGCCTGCGAGCTTTCCACGACGCACTTCACGTGCGACGAAAACAACCTCGTATGACTCACCGAAAGTAGATTGGGATAAAAATATCCATCTTGGGCCTCGAGGGAGGTGTTGGTTCCGGCGCTTCCCCCAGATGGAGACGATAAAACGCCGGGTGGTTCTAGGCTTTTCGAAATGAAAGATGATCGACGTGTGGGCGGAAATACATGTTTGATCACCTTGACACCTTGCCTCAACACAGGTTTCAATCCCCCGACTGGTAGGTGTGGGATGACGGATACACCACCAAAACATTGAAACCCGGACACGGTGTGGAAACGTCAGGTTTGGTCCACATCTGTTATCATGCCGTCGCGACGCGAAACCCAGGTGATCGCCGTATGTCAGCTAAAACATGTTGGCCACATTGTAAATACATGGCCTCCATGTAGAATCTCGGCATGGGAGAGACGTGGTAGCCGGAAAATGGGAGTTAATTCATTCAAATATGAACAGCTGTAAGTCCAGCATCCTAAGTCTGCGCATGGAGTCTCGACGACATTTTGAACAATCATCTCAGTATAGTGTGGCACGTAAGTTACTGTGTGCGCCTCTACCCAATGGGATGGCCAACTTGCGACAGCATTGTGAAGGACGCTCGGCTCCACGGCGCCATGTCAGGATATGAACTCCGACAGATTCAATATACACAGCCGGCGCCAGCGCATGAACACCTTCAGCAGCAACTTCCATGAAGGTAAGCCCGTCGTTCCTATGTTTGGCTCGTTGCTCATGGACCATCACATTGTAGCGACTTCTTTCGCCTGTGCAGTGGCCTGTAAGTCTATATTTTCCGGCCTTCTTGATATTGCGTCTCACAACTCCTATTAGTATCATCCACAGGTTGCTTCGGGCAGATTACAGGTAACCTCGCGGGGCCGATATTGCTGCTCGTTGGAGGGGAGACAATGAAATGCAAACGCAACATCTTTGGTACGCTTTGCCTCTCCTTTTTCTGTCCAAGTGTCTAATTACTTCTTCTCGTAGGCCTCAGTGCGTTGACACAACCATTTAGACCTAGAATAGAACCAGTGGAGCATGGGCAATTTGCAAGCCTGGGAGAGGGGGACCGGGAAACAGAGGGTTGCTTAAATAAATTCTATGCATTGAGGATATGGTACATCGATACAGTAGCACCTTGTAGCCAAGTCTCGAAATCAATATACTTCTCCCCCAATATCCCGCGAAACTGCATCGAGCCGAGCGAAAGAACGGAACCAAAAATCCCCAGAAAATCGTGAATATCTGAGCCTGAAATTCCGCCCCTAACGCGAAACATGGTGGCCATATGGATTGGAGATATGGGGAACATATATGAACTGGACCCAGTATGCATCCAGGGCGCTTTTTTCATTGGTTCCATATGCTGTCACTTCGTGTGTCATCCGGTGATGATATGCTTCCATTGTTTCAGTCCAAACGTGGTGGACACCTTTCACTTTTTTGGTGGTGTAGCTGGTGAATTACCCACAATGGGTTCAGCTGCCAAAGAGGTGAACGTCGGAGATCAAGAGTGCGATTGTCTTGGTCGCAGTCACTGATCGAACGCCACGCAGATTTCCACGTTCAAGCGGCCCCCATTCACTTCTCTTCACTTCAGACGGTACTCGATGAGCCAATGGAAATACAACGCAAAGCCTTCAAGGCGTTGCACAGGGTGCCTATAGTCCTGGACCTTCCTGTCCAAAGCCGCAGGGATGGGAAGTCGATTGTTTCGTTGCCATCGTCCCTCGAAAAACCTCTGTGTGAAACGGAGCTCGTGAAATATGGTGGCGTTCTCTTGAGGCCCACAACCAGCGCGCTACCGACACGCCGTTCGCTATGCTGTGAGCCACAGTTCTCGTCCACGCCATTCACACCCTCCTCTTGGCCAGCGGTAGAATTGACGCTTACTGGTTAAGAGGAGTACGGTCGAGGTGAGCATCCATTTTGTAAACACAATTAATTTGGATCGCCATCATCAAAGCTACTTCGAAGACCAGCTTCGGGGTCTGCAAACTTCATTTCTTGCGATATAAGAGCGCTACTCTCGGCTTTATCTGCCCAGGACCATCCCATTGCGACTCTAAAGATGATCAGCTGCAGTGACAGCGTCTAGAAGGACGTGAGTATCTCCTATAACACCAGGGGGTGAGCAGAGGCTAAGCTGAAACGCACCATGAAGATTTTGTATGGGATTTGGAAGAGCATCCCAACCTTCGCCGCATATGGTGAAGGCGGCAGCGCAACAGTAATGGCCGTCCCGATTCCAAAGGCCGCCAGAGGCGCAGCGGACTCGATGAGGATGGATATCGTCCCTAGATAGGGGCTTGGCGTTTTCTCTGAGGACGTCATGAGAGCCAACTTTCGATGGGCATGTAAGAGTCTTCCGCAGATCAGGATGGTAACGATGAGGTGAAGGAAGATGGAGATGAAGATGTTCGCCATATCGAGATGCCTGTCGCGTTGAGAAGGATCTGAGAGAATAGTTGCGATGGACTTGGCGCCGATTCCTGGTGAGACGAAGCGACAGTAGGCCGTTAGCGTGAAGCTATCCAAATGGTAATAACTCACCGATGTTAACGACCAAGAGGACAATGGGAGGGCCGGATACCCACTTCTTGTTGAACCAAACAGTATAGCATCGGTAAACCTAAGAAAAAAGTAGAATCATGACCACTTCAGACGGATTTAGTTGAAGAAGAATGGTGGCAAGACGCACCAGCACAGCGTCGGTAACGAAGACCGCCACACTCCAGGTCACTTCCCCATACAGAAGCAGCTCTTTGTTCACTCTATCCATGATATCCCAACCCATTTTGACGTTCTCCTCCCCCGGAACGACTTCAAATAGAATCCGATAGATGCCCAGGCCGTTGATGACAGCGGTTCCAGAGGTGAGCGAGAGGAGAATGAGGCTGACGAAAAGGTAGACCCCTCGGGCCCGTTTGGAGTCTTTTGGAGTTGAATTGAAGCGGGTAATCATGTAGATCCACATGAACATTTGAATGCCTGAGTGAGAGAGAGGTGTGAACGTCAGATCGATTCAGCGGGGTGCCGTGTTTGAGCCCTATTCAATCCGCACCTGCTAACGCGACATCGATTAAGGTGGTGGAATAGAGAGTCTTCAGATTCCAGCCGAAGACATCGGTCTTGAGGGCTACCATTGAGCAAGATGATGTGGATGATGGGAGGCACCAGGCAAGGATTCCGAAATCACTAATGGGAAGATTATATGTCTTCCGTTGACGGACTCAATGGGCGCTTCTGGTATCTTTGATCGCGAGAACCATCAAGATCGTGGACGTCTGCTGTTGTGCCTCAAGGCCTCGGCTTGGCTTCGGCCGCTACGAGCGCTCATCCGACGCTGTGCTCTGATGTGTCAAACGCTTGTCAAGCAATATGTAACCCTGGAGATTAGCGTGACCTCTCCCAATCCACCATAAGCGCTGGTCGCTTTGAATTCACATCCCTTCACCTTGTTGACCAAGATGGTTCCTACTTTCCTGGCGTGCAGAATGCTTGGTGCCTTGATGCTTGTCATGGGAGCCTTGGAAGCATGTTGCCTCCCAATTGTCGTAGATAATGACGTGCCTCTGTATGTTTTTCAGTCATGTTTTTCATCCCGTTCCCTGACCAAAGTGTGCACGACAGGCAACCACCACCACCGCCCAAGCCTGGCTTTGGACCATGGACGGTCACCCCAGATTCCTATAGATGGGAAGGTACATGGAGGCCGGGGCGAGAAAGATGGGAAAGGGGGAGCGCTGAGCGCTGAAACCGCCTGCCAAAACGTGGACGGCAATTCATCAGAAGTCACGATAGATACGATTCGGTGTTCTTTATATTTCCCTCGATCGCCCCACCGCGCTTCCTCACAATGGACACCGCCACGTTTCGAGAGACTTGAGATGCACTGTGCGTACAGAGTTTCAGACGCACAAACGCCAGTTGGAGGCACTTTCTAATCGATTCCACGGCGGAGGTGTATTTGACAATTGCCAATCTCAATGCGGACCATGGAAAGATGGACCGGGGCCCGGGGGTTTTGGCCCGTTGTTTTTCGCTTTTACGACATGATACAAAAGGTGCATCACTGGCATGTGTCAGAGTAGCTTCCGAAAGGATCCTTGGTGACAAAGATGAATGAGGTTATGCTCCCGAAACGCTTTAAATAACCGCGAGCGAGAGCAATGCGTCGATCAAGACAGCTGGGCTGCTCAACTCAACCTCTCACACATTGCGCTGGCCGCTCCCTCAAAAATCATGAATCCGACTGTCCGATTCTTTGCTTTCGTATTGGTTCTCATCATGGCGATGAGTATGGCGACGTGCCTCCCCATCTCTACCTCGAGATGCCCACAACAACTGCAACCGGGAAGCTTGTAAGTAACGACCACAGAATTTTTCATTCGTCCTGAATGCCGAGACAAACCTGCATACAGCCTCAAACCATTATTAAACCGACCTGTGATAGGTAGCGGCTTCTGGCCATGGGGTGTGGCGTCGAGTCCTTGGAGATTCGCGATGAAGCAAACGGGTGTGTGCAGAAGAGTGGCCAAACAGAAGGCCGAAGATGTAAGGGGCGGACATCGAGAGCACTAGCGAAATATCCTGGAACGAAGCGGCTGAGAGGCTCGCGATGTTTCTTGCTAAAACTAGCATACACTCTTTCTTATCAGACGTAAATCGACAGCGAAATGACGGTCGCAGAGGAGGAATTTCTTAACTTTGCCTATGAGCAAGAAAAAATGAAATCGGTTCCCCGCACTCGAAACTTTGGACCAGGGGCTGCGTATTAAGGCCTCCTAACAGACAACTGTCAGCCACGCAGCTTGGCTTCATCTTGCTTATTACCACCTGTCAGCCAGCGGCGCTTGTCGCAGAGGTATCCGTGGAAGGTCACTGAAGCGTATCGCTCCGAACTCTTTCAATAGTTTCTTCCTCTTCTGGTGCGATCGCGAAACTGACTATTATCGACGATGGGGAGTGTGCGCAGCTTGGTAGTTATCGAGAAACATTGAACCAATATTCGCTATCAAAGAAAGCCGCTAAAAGTAAAGTACTAGCGGTTTTCCAAGGCTTCGGTTCTCTTGATCATCGCCCGTACCTCATTTATGTGACTCCAGTGCCGAGGGTGTGGAAAGCCGTCAAGGGATTCCAGGCTTGGGAACCACGAGTTTATCTGCTTGGCCAACGGGGTGTACTCCATTGGGTCGAATGCGCCTATTCCTGGCTCCGATTCAACGCCATCCCGACTTTCAAAGATGGTAAGTCGTTTGATGCAATTCTTGAAGCGGTGATTGGGATCGACTCGCCCCCAAGACGATCGAGGAATCCTGGAATCAAGGCCGAGAGCCAGTGCTTCAAGCGGCAAAGCCTTTTCTGCAAAGATTTCCAAGCATTCGATGGAAGGAGTTGGTGTGATCTTGCGTGGAAGACGCAAAGTCTGAAGCTTGCCGCCTCTCCCATTGACAACTTGTGAGGCTGCAGCTAGCGATGAGACAATTCTCTCGACTATGAACGTGGCTGGATTGATTCCGTATGCAGTTGGCGAAATTTCACGAAGATGAAAAGGGCCGTCAAATTCAAGAATTTGTAGGGAAGGTAAGGGGAGGACGGCTTGAATGTCCTTCAAAGATACGAGCACAGGCTGATCGCCTGCACCGTGAATATCTAATTCCAAGGACTGCAGCCGATTCCAATTCCCGGCTTTGCTGAAGAACTTTGATACATTTCCGCGTGAGATGCTTGTGGTCCACCAAACGCGAAGAATGGTGGCGAATGGGAGGATATCATAGACTTCCATTCCGGTGTTATCTTTTGGGTAGATTGCCAATTTGAAACAGTCGAGTCGGGCCAGGGAATCACCCCATGTCTCGCTCCATGGTGGGCCAGTAAAAGTGTCCACCACCAGCTCCAGATGGGTTAGCATCGGCGTGGCATTTAGAAGCGTCTTCAATGCTTTCCTGCCAATTTTCCACCCTTCGATAGATTGTATTATCAAGGATTTCAGGGAGGTGAAAGTCGCTATCTGCCCGATAATTGGATTGTAATCTGGCACATCTAATGGATCCAAAGGGTCGAAGTAGTCGTCCAAATCGAGCATCTTCAAAGTTGGTGCAAATTTGTGAATAAGAGGAACGAGGGGGATTGGTGGCGTAATGCGACCAGTTATGATGACAGTGTGGAGAGAGGAGGAGAGGAATACGGGTATGATAGTGCCCACATTGTCATTGGCATGGATTCGGAGTTCGATCAGAGATGGTAGCAGACAGTTTACCCCCAGAAGCTGGGGAAGCCGAGTGTAGACCTCGGTGCTAAACCGTTCGTTCAAAGTTGTTATCGAGCGAATGCGGCGCCGATAATAGTTGACACGATTCTGGCAGCACTCAGAGAGTGTTGGTTCAAGGAGAAACTAGCAGTGCCAGTCAGTCAGAAAACTCCCTTCCGATGAATATGAGGCTCACGAATTGTCCGTCGTCAGTAAATCTTGAAAGAGGCAGCAAGCGCAGGATTGGGGCAAGGTTGGGAAGATTTCGCCAAAGAATGTCCATCGCTGGCTCGTGGAAGGCTTTGCAGGTAAGCGCCAGACGCAGGAGTTGAGGGCGTCCATGCCAATCCGCCGAAACCTCCTCGAATATGAGTGGCAAAACATCCACGGCAACGAGCCCGGTCAAGACCTCCTCCCGTGCTGAGGTTCTGACCTGGTCCTTGGAGTGGAGTATCTCGTTAAGGACCAAACCATCATATTGAGGCAAAATCTTACCATGCTTTTGGGCGAGGATTTGCAACTGTCAGGTCGTGGATGATTGAGAGACGATTAAACCAGATTAGCTCTAACAGTGGGCGAAAAGCTTGAATTGCGGTCAGCAGCTTTTGATTCAAGCATGAGCATACACTTCCTTTTCCCGCTACGACGCAACTATAAAGGTCCCTCGCCCACTCACCTCAAAGGCGTGAAGGGGTTCACCGGGTGAAAGAGCCAAAATATGGATTGAGGAGCGTGGCATTCCGAGCGATGGCGGCCGGCCGATTGGTTCAACCAGTTCTTACCCACCGACATTCCCAAAGAACTGGCGGCGAAGAAAAGTAGAGGTCCTAAGCCCGTCACAGCGCGTACTTCACAGAGAGAGGACTGGGTTCGATGCTTCAAGTAAGCGCCTCTAGGGTAACCATCGGGGGTTCAAACGTTCACTGACACGGGCGAGAATGGCTGCAACGCATGTAGAACTGGCAGATTGGCCTTGAGACAACGGGAGAAGTTCTAAGTTGCCTGGATCGATGTACGCGAACTGTGAAATAAGATCTAAAACATCCACCGAGTTGTCGCCAGCGAGTAAGAAAAGGTGGCTGGGTGATGGTGGCGGTTGAAAGGAAACCACCCAGGCTTGCGTATGAGATCTTGAGACGCGGCATTGAATATTGAAGGACAGGGGCCAACCAAGTTTCTGGGTAGCTGGGTACTTAGAGAGCTTCGGCCAATGTGAGACCCAGTTTTCTTTTTTCGAGGATGACTTGGAAAAGTCAAGGGGTCTATAGGAGGGCCTCGGTAGGATGAAACTCCCACCAGTGACATTGACCTGGGAAGGAGATGTACGACTGGCGGATGGGGTACACAGAGTGAGAAATGGATCTGAAACTTGTATAAAGGAGTTGGCTCCGCCCATCTTGGCCCTTACCATCATAAGTAGCTACCTCGCCCCCATTTGCGGCTATCGGTGGCAGTCGGATGAAAAAGCGCGGTTCGCATGGAAGGCAAAGTTGATGTTTATCAGCGAGAAGTCAACGTACAGGGCTGTGTACAGAAGACCATCCGTCCGTGATATATAATGACGGACTGAGGGATCTTGCATGGGTTTTAGTGCCACAGCTGGTTCCTGTGTAACCGCAACCTTTCACTTACCTCTGAGCGGAGCGCTGGTCGCCTTTTGCTCATCCCCCGCTACATCTAAGTCGCTTCCCGCACTTCGTGTTGGCAATGAAGCAGACGCAAATCCTTGCCATCGTCATCAAATCAATTCTTCTCCTCGTTCTCTGCTCGACAGTGGCATTTTCTCTACCCATCCAAAACGGAGCTTCCACCGAGATTGCTCAAGTGTGAGCGCCTTTTTATTCAACCATCTTCGTCGACTGAACATCTCTTAGGCGGCGCTCGTTCCTTGAAACTGTGTTGGCTCCGGTCAAGTTCATCACAGACCATTTGTCTCCTGAGCAGAAGCAGAAGGAGGACGAGGAAGCGGCGAAAGCTCAACAGGAGGTGGACAGGCTGAATGCGGAGAAGCAGAAGAATTGCGAGAAACATCCAGACACTGGGTGTACGTTCACGCCGTGGTCGATAGCGCCGAAGAATCAGCGATGGTGGAGGCGGGAGGTCCAGTGAGAACAAGGGAAGACTAGTATGATGTTCAAATCGTGTACCATGTCTTGGGGCCTGAAAATAGTGATTTGGGCCTTTGAATTCCTAAGGTTTGTGATCTGAGCGCGCAGAAGAGAAAAAGGGCCTGGAGACCTGATGACTCTCATCTCATCAGGTTGCGTCCTTCTATTTGTAGAATCCGGTTACGAGGAACATGACAATGTTACAATCACCCGATTTCGCGGCCCTGTCTTCTCCTGTTCATCATTGCGGAAGTGATGGAAGGAACTACGATAAGAAGGCCTGGAGAAGATTGATCAAGACGAAGTACATCGAGGATCCAATGTCGTTAATTCATTAGCAAAGCCTCATTGGCAAGAGTGAGAGGGATTAAATGCAGTACAAATACATACGTCACTGTAGCTCTGAAGTGCTCACGGGGCTCCGGACGCTGCTCTGCACATGCCACAGGTCGCTCTCCAGGGCCAAGGACGATATCTTCTCAATCAAAAAGAGAAGAGAAGTTCTACGTCGGCGACAAGGCATTGGTTCATGACATGCATGACAACGTGAACCAATTATAACACACTGCGATTTCTAAGGCTCTAGCAGGAGCCGATGACGAGATGTAGTCGAGCTGGAATCCGGTATATACCAGCCCTTTTGCGGTTGGCGATGAAGGGCTACGCATATTTCGCCCTCTCAAGGCCTTATTTTCGGCGCAGCTGGTCTGCTTCGGAGTTCTCACCCCAAGCATCGCACAAGGCATCCTAAGCGCTGGTCGCTACTCTAATTTAGTCGTCCTAAGATGTTGATCTTATGGAGGTCTATTACTATGCTTTATCTCCTACTTCATGCAACATGCCGCCCCATCACCATAGAAGGGGCCAATGCTGTTCATATGTAAGTGCGGTTCCAATTCTCAGAATAACGACTCCGAATAACATTCTCGAAATGGTAGTCAGCGGCACTGTGTTTCCGCAGAGGAGCACCGTGCCACCTTGAAAAGCGGGTTGAGCTTGTGGGAGGAGGAAATGCTGGTACCACGCTCGAAGTTCAAAAATGTGAAGGCGCTGCGGGCTATTTCAAAGGTGCATACGATATGGAACGTGGTGCCGGACGTGTTTCGAGCCGCTGCAAGAGCTAGACCTCAATAGAGGTGGGATAGCTTGGCTGAGAGCTCTTCTGGTCTTTGGATGGGTGGGCATGAGGCGTACGCAGGAAGCCGGAGGGGTAGTCCGAGGGAGACGAAGTGAGCTCGATCCACAACAGGAATCACTGGGTGTACATATATTACTTGATTTAAGCCTTAGAACTGGCGATTTTAGGGTATGAATGGATTCTTTTGTGCCACGTAGCCTAGGAGAAGGGTTTGCAGAGGGGTATCAATCCTCTGGTTAGGAAGAGTGACTGCTTGCGGTAGCACGAGCCGATTGGTATCGATTTCATCTTCGAGGATTCAGGTTCGGAGGTAGGCGACGGGAAAAATTGAGTAAATGTGGCGTGCTTGAATTCAGTTCTGAAATTACCCAAAGCCGGTGAGGGGGATACTTAATAGTATTTACGGAACCCGGAAAGCCCGTATGGTCGATCGCTAAATTGCTCTCAGCCCAGCTTCCGCCCCAGCGCCATGGTCGTGCAGCTCGTGCCCATTATTTGTGGTTGTTAGCATTCCAACGCGCCTTGCGGAGGCCTCGCACTCGACGCTCAACATTCATCTCTCTTTCAACATCCAGAGCTCAGTGTGCATCAGCACTCTCTAATTCAGCCTTCATATAGCTATATCTTGATATCTCATGGTGAGACATACTAAGGTTTAGTGATATGAATCTCTGACCCCTGCTATAGATAACAGGGTGGCCTCGGGAAAGATATTCTACCTGTCGTCTTCGAACAGCTGTATAATTCCGATTGCGACCGAAAGTCGCTTCTGAATGCGGCCCTGGTTAGCAGGGCGTGTCATGAGCCAGCCATCGCCCGCCTCTGGCACACCCTCGATCGGCTCGAGCCATTCTTACACCTGCTTCCACTTTGCCAAGTCGAAGGGGGGAAATACGTGCGCATCGTTTCTCAATATCATAACGAACAGGAAGTTAACGCAACAACAAGCCAGGCCCTTTTGACACGCAGTTTGTCTGGCAGTTGCCGTGAACGTTTTGACCTTCACCGCCGTCATATCCGTTGCCTCTGGTTGGAACTGTGGAGAAGACTAATCCAGAAATTTAGTTTGGAGGTATACACGCGGATATCCCAGTTGATCGGTGGAGAAGACTGGTTTCCTGGCTTGACCTTACTGGATGTCTTGTTTGGGGACCAACCTGAAGACACGTTTGGCGGGGTCCTTTTGCCATTTCTCGTGTCTCCCGGACTTCGCACAGTCAGTGTCGGTGGCCGGATCGTCCCACCAACTCCCTTCCTTCCCCTCCTAGCTGAGAATGCGCCCAACCCGGGTACACTTACACTGGCCGGGTATTCCAACCCCATGATGGCTCTCGAAGACCCCTCACGAATTGAAATCGACACTGTCATGCTTCAGGTCGCTGCGTTCAAGTCTCTTCGCACATTGGTCATTGCTAGGAGTGACATTGACAATGAAAACATCACCTTCAACGCACATTCATTAAGGCTGCTGCTTAAAGCACTCCCATGCCTCACGTCTCTTGTGTTGACGGTAACTTCTATGACAAATCTCGGCCCGACAGCGCCAGCAGACGAGTGGAAGGCTGCCTGCTCCCACCTCAAAACATTTGAACTCAAATACCTTCTTCTGCATCAAGTAGGAGAGCCCACGACGTTACAGCCGTTCCCGTTCTTGCCCTATGTGACCAATATCTACATCGAATTTTCATCGGAATCACCACCACCTTTCCTAATCATGGGGTCTTTTATGGGCCTGGTAGCCACCTCCACCGTTCTGGAATTCGTCTACGTCAATGCATCAGGCTGGGATGAACCCCTGGTGGGAGATCTTCATGACGTCCTTCCCCTCTTCTCATTGCCATCCCTTCGAGTAATTACGATGGATTGTTTGTCTCTCCATTATAACCCACCCAGTGAGGCAAACCCTACCTATTTCGCCGACCTCATTGTGGAACAACTTCACGAAGACCACCATGGAGCACCTGTAGGTCACACCTGCCCTGGGTCAGCTCTGGTCCGCCTCTACATGAAGGACGTCGTACCGGCACCCTCGATTGATTCCCTACGGGTCATTGCAGAGAGGATGCCCCGGATCGAGGCTTTGACACTAGCCGTCACGGTTCCTCAAGACTATTCTTTTGCCACAAGCAACAACGACCCTCCCTTCCACAGCTCCCTTCTCAATCTCAATCTTGCGGATGATCGGTCGTACTCGCCTGGCGTGGTATTTTTACCTCAGGAGGCTGCTGCCTTGGTCCGGGCCATTGATACGTGGTTTCCAAATCTCGCCGCAGTCAGGGGCTTGAGGAACCCCCAAAGCTGGGGATACATTGACCAGTTTCGGAAGGATCGACAAGAGCAGCGGATGGCTAAATTGTCCTGTCCCTCCTGTAACACACAGGGAGGAGGCCTTTCAACCTCGGGCAATTGAGCGTAGATATGCGACAGTATTGTAACACTATACTCCTCTCGAGTTTATTTTAGGCCCTTGATATACCACGATTTTACCTACGTAGGTGTTGGTGTACACAACATGCAGTGTTTTTGCCCGTCTTGCGACAAGATAAGGACCAAAGAGTGATGAAAAGTGTCTTCCAGCTTGGAATACGAAGACATGATTCAATGATTATGCACCTCAAGAACGCTGATAAAGGTATGCCAGCACTAGCCACCATTTGTCTGCATCCCGACTCCGATTCCATTCGCGCTATTCTCTATGAGGTTTATCCTCTCCCAGTCAAGTACATAGCATAAAAATGCCCGACGTCAAGGTTGCATTGTCGGATGCACTACTTTCTCTTTGCTTCCTCCCACCGTAAGAAAGCTGCAATTGTCTTTCAATCAGTTTCCTTAAATCATTGAATATTTCCAACGCTGCATCGTTCAATGTAAAGACAAAATTCAAACTTCTACGTTGGTAAATTGAATATCCTGTGATATCAGAGCCCTGCTTTCGTCCTTGTCGGCCCAGGACCATCCCATCGCTATCCTAAAGATAATCAGCTGGAGTGACAGTGTCTGCAAAACTGTTAGCCGTGAACATCAAATATATGGCAATGAGCGAAACGCGAGACGTCACGAACCATGAAGAATTTGTAGGGAATTTGAAGCACCATCCCAGCCTTGGTAGCCAGCACGGACGGAGGTAGCGCAACGGTAATGGCTGTCCCTAGCCCTAAAACAGCGGGTGGTGCCGCAGACTCGATCAAGATGGAAATTGATCCTGCGAAGGGGTTTCGAGCCCGTGATGAGAGCGCTTTTTCCACCCTTCTGTGTGCATGAGAAAGCTTCCCGCAGATCAGGATCGTGATGATAATATGCAAGAAGGTCGAGATAAAGATATTGGCCATGTCAAGATTCATGTCACGCTCTCCAGGTCCAAAAAGGGTTGATACCGACTTGATGCTGATTCCTTCCCGTATACCCTTGAGCATACATAACGTTGATTGTGGAAACGAGAGCCTACCAATATTGACCAGGAAAAGAAAGAAAGGAAGACCAGCAGCCCACTTCCTGTCAAACCAGACAGAGTAGCAGCGCTACACCTGAGATTTGCGTCCAATCAGCGTTACGAGTGTAAGTTTCTGGCAGAGCGTACCATGACACCGTCGGTGATGAAGATAGAAGTAGACCAAATGACCTCGCTTTCCACAAGCAGTTCCTTGAACGTATTCTCGAAGATAGTCCAACCACTCTTCATCTCGCCAGGAATAACAAAAAATAGGATTCGGTAGATTGCAAGGCCATTGATGACTGCAGCCGCCGTCGTCAGCCAAAGCAGGACGAAACTGACAATGAGGTAGAAAAATCGCGCCGGTTTAGACTCTTTCGGCGTCGTCTTGAATCGTGTCAGCATGTATATCCACATGAATATCTGGATTCCTAAGGTTCGAAGTCGGCGAAATAAATTAGGATATTTGAAAGCGAGTCGGGCTGTTCATAGTACATTACCTGCTAGAGTAACATCGATCAGCGTGGTAGCATAGAGACACTTCAGATTCCAGCTGAATATGTCTCCTTCCAGGTTCAATTCCATTGTCCTTTGGGTGAGAGTGAGAGGGAGGCGCCGGGCGAGGTGACGTCTATCGCCCAAGGAAAGATTTAAGCAAACTCGACGTCCCTTGTCAGCACCCAACTCATGATGATGAACACGGATGCACTGCGGCATGTTTCACCCATTTTGGGTTTTGCCTGAAGCCGACATTCAAGGAAGACGTAGTGGCGGTAGCTTTCCATAGTTGAGGAAGGCTATCCGTGGAGTTTAACGATTTGTATTAATAAAGGAGAATGCTAGTATGCTACGTTCCTCGATGATGGCTTCGGAAAAAACAAACAAACAGCCTCTGATGAACGGAAGTGATAAACCGGTAGATTGCTGTATTGTTGAAATAGCCATAATTTGTGCCAATGAAAGGTTCCACACAAAGGATCAAAGACCCGCTATCCACGCTGTACGACTAGACATTTAAGGACAAGGATGTTCCACACTTACTGATTGCCCAGGTTATCTCCAACGTTTAAGAGGAACGCGCAGGTCGCTTCCATCTTCACAAGAACCTCAGCCGTGATCATGCGAAGCTTGATACAAATCCTAATTCGCACCACCATTCTCTCCATGACCTTGATGTTGATACTATGCCGCCCTCTTCCGACGCCGCTCAATAGTCTAGGTGCATCCGAGGGTAGTTTGCCGTAAGTGCCTCAATAAATTTCTGTGAGCTCGAGTTTTAACTGACTCTTTCGTTTCGTTAAGAGACAGCCCGCCTGCAAGACCTCCCGTCACTGCCGCTCCAACCCCCTTCCAAGCTTCCAGCGAAGACCCACCTGAAAAGCTAATGCAAGAGGTAAACACGCCATTACTCGTGACGTCAAACCACGGATGCGGCAACGTGAATGCTGCTTCACTTTCGCGAATTGGTTGTCCAGATACGTTCCTCCCATGGACCTGGGTGCCTTGGCCGCCTTGGAAGCACCATCGTAGATAGCCCAGAGAGTTGTGTGGAATGGTTTTGGAGAGAACTCGGGCTGGATCTATTAGCTTGCTATGCGGCAGGATCGTTCTAAGATGGTTGAGAATACAGCTGCGGTACATGTAGCAATTGAATTGCATCCTGAAGTGGCTGTATTGAAAGTAGACACACGGATAATTCATGATCGATGCAAGACGTAACGAAGAAATACCCCTCGTGCCTTACGTAGAAGCTAGGAAGGCCACATGCAGTCATGGAAGAGTTACGCCCTATGATTTGGAGCCTCGAAGCCGCCGAGAACGTTGGAGAGACTCTCGAGGACACGAAAGGTTTGCTGCCAGTCGCTGAGATTCAGGACCGGGATCCGCCTTTCTTGAGGGTTGATAGCGGAAAGGGTTGTGTCAATCGTTATCCTTGGCACACATCAGTCTCCTGGAGGGAAGGACATGGAGATTCAACTCCGAGACGTATAGTCCAGGGAAGCAAATAGGGCGGCAAAAGAGCCAGTATTGCAGCGATGTTCGTAGTGTAATACAAGTGGTGTCTCCCCACAACACAGTGTAGATCTAGCAAGGAGAGCACGAGGATACAGCCAGAAAAGAGGCGGCCGTTACAGGGAGCTAACAGAGAGATTGAAGGCGGACGAGCCATCTTGTCAAGATGGAAGTCGAAAGGAAACCAGTCGCGTGGGAAGACGCAACGCACGAGCCACCACTGACTCGTGATCGTCAGCATTTAAACGCTCGACAGTCTAAAGAGAATGAGACGAGGTCTGCAGACCGATACAACGAGGTTCTTCCCGCTTCTATGCGCAACTTTACTTCATTTCCAAGTGTTTCCATGGTTCCACCTAGGAGGGATGCTATGACATCTGTTCAGCTTCACGTCGGGCAATGTTATCCGTATCATCCGGGGTTCATGGGACCGCCGATCCCCCCTGCTGATCTATATATAAACTCACTTTATACTTCTCTCCCTTCCCTTTCGCCTCTAACTGTTATGTCTGCTATGAAACGTGACAGCGATGACAGGAGTCGGTAAACGTGCAATGTTACCGGGCCTGACAGGTAGTATCTAAAGGGTACTGTCGTCCATCGTCCAGGACAAAGAAAGGTATCTATATAAATAGACATGTAGAGCGGTCGGGCGTCAAGGCGAGTAATTTTAACACTAGGGAAAGAAGAGAACACGAGTTGCACAGCTACTTAACGTCTTGTATAAAGAGGCTTCTCAAATGTATAGAACGTAATTCTTTGGTAGAACTCTATCGGCGCTGGTCGCTAAAACACCCCCATCCACAATGCTCGTTCCCAAATGCACTGTGTTCTTATTTTTATTCACAATATGCTCGCTGGGCTTTTGTCGCCCTATCCTCCGGGATAGTGGCATCAGTGGCTCTTATCACCATCACGGGTGCGTCGCTTCGTGATTGAGAAACTAGTATCGAATCACTGGACAATCCGTCATATTTAGTGCCAGCGACTTCAAGGAACCACCAAAGATTGACCCGTTGTTTTCATCGTCGGATCCAGGAGCGTTGGACGAATCATTAATGCTCCTAGAGAGGTGGTTTCGTCCCCGTATGGGAAAAGGACATACAGTCTGGAATGTTGTGCCGGAAGCCTATCGATCTTCGGGCTACTAGGGAGATCTTGGAGGAAGAGGAACTTTGGGACCTTTTCATAAGCTCAACTGGTACTATTTGTATCGGAAACTAAATAATACGCATTACGACGAGTGGCTGCTCTCGACCTCGGCTCGCGCTCAATTATGCGTCGCTCTCTTGGCTCCCTTCGCTTTTCATCCCTCAGTGAAGCTCTTTTTGAGTGCAGGCCGCACTGGGGTAGAGGGGAGAACGTAGGTGATTGGCACCATCAGACACACATATAGCCTTGGAGATAGCAACGAATGGTCGGCATAGATCTAGGTATGGAGAGCACCCAGTGCAATCTTGACATCAGAATTAAGGTAGAAGAGGAGTGTCACTGTAGACGGCTACAAGATGGATGGAAAGGAGTGTTTCCTGATGTACTTTCCAGTGCAGCTCGATTGACGCTGGCCATTCGCTCTGCAAGATTCGGCGTCTTTCTTTTTCTCTTCAAACAACGCGTGATGGCCTTCTGTTGATCCAATCCCTTTCGATGCTTTTATTAGCCCTAGCGGCTTTTCTTATCATCAATGCCTCGCATGAGTTCCGTTTGAGTCGTGCTTCTTCACCAACTGGGAGAATACTTGAATCAAGGATGCCTGTCATACCCAGGGCTGGCTAGCAGGTGCATCCCGGCGGTCCAAAACTATCGTTGGATGCAAAGATTTCCATTGCGATGGTCAACATCAGTAAAGCTACCGATCACTTTTTGCACTCGATCGGGTGCGAAAAGTGCGAAAAAGTAGCTGAAAGTGCATCAAAGTGCACAAGTGGGCGAGTCCGAAAAGATAGGTACCGATCTACAGAAAGTGCCGCAATTTATTATCCAGAAAAGTCACGCAAAGTGCGAAAAGTGCGGAAAAGTGCCAAAAAGTCCGGAAGTGCGCTGTGGGTGCTATCTGTGTTCAGCACGGAGATGCAGCAAGCATGGTGTGAAGACGAATAGATAAATAGGAGTGTCGGTGAATACAGGAAGATACGGAGAAGTGCTAACGACGCTTTTGGGGGCTCTCAAAACTAAAAACATTGAGTCTGTCGTTGTCAGCGATAGAGATGTTGCTGGGATCGTCGGTGTCCTCGCTCGCAATATCATACTCCTCCAAGATTTCGTCCCACTGCTCTGGCGTTATTGCGTTCATGGCGCTGACATATGTCTTGAGCTGGGCGCCGTAGTTCTCCTCCGAGAATTTCTTCATTTTTCCAGGAGTTGCTCCGTCTGCGGTCAGAACCGCCGCAGCACGCTCGAGCTAGAGCAAGACAGAAGCCCTGGCGTGAGCGGCGTACGACTTTGTGAATGAATCAAAGTGAGCTTACCGATACCATAACTAAAGCAAAGAGCCCAATAGGGTATCTTGTGCTTGAGGCCGGCGTGCGCACGGCATTCTTGGAGTGACTGAGAGCGTCGCGAACCAGATCGACAACGAACGGTGATCTAAGGCGACCACTCGGCGCCTAGAGCTACGATGAGTGACATGTTCAAGGTCAGAATGGGAACTGCCGACGTACGATATAGCTGGGGTCGTCGCGAGAGACCTTGCAGGACGCAGGAGTGGGTTCTTTGAAAAATAATGGTCCATCGAGTCGGCGAGCCCACATAAGGAAGTCGTGCGCTTCGCTGGTGAGCCGGAATGCCTTGAGATGCGCCGAGAGCCGTTCGAGAGCTGAATTCGAGATGGCCGCTCGACGATCATTGATACGGTTATAGGCCTACGAGCCAGTTGTCATTCACCATGGCCCAGGCGTGTATTAACAGAGTGACTTACCAAGAGGTAGAAGGCATCGTCCTTCATCTTGACAGGATATGTGACATGTGGATACACGGTCTTGACAACGTCTTGAACAGTCTTGAGCAATGATTGGCTTGAGAGCGCAAATCCTTTGAAGGTATCCCACGAGGTGTAGAAGATGAGGTAGAGAGTAGGAAGGAACTTGAGCCTCCATTCCTGGTTGAGGTTTGCGAACGGTGGCAGGTGGGAAACTCGTGCTGTCGATGCAAGAAGCTTCACCGCATGTTCGTCGTTCGGAGATGCGACGGATCCAGATGCTAGAGCAGTGTCCGACGAAGATGTTGGTACTGTGTCCAGTTCCTGCGCTCTCTTGCTTGCTTTGGGCGCACGCAAGGGCACTGGCTCTTTGGATGATCGAGGTTCCGTCGAGCGCTCGGCCTTCACTCGAGCTCGCTCTTCGGCCAAGCGTTTGACCTTCATTTGGGGCCGTACAGTAGTATGTGTTTGGATATCTGGCTCTGCAAGAGCAGTGACCATCTAGAATGCATTAGCAGCGCAACAGCCAGTTTTCTGAATACATACCGAGTTTACACGCTGAGAGCCATGTGGCAAGGGTTTGGCTTGGATAGCGCCATCAGCCGGAGGAGAATCTTCGATATCGTTGTCGGCGAGACCAACAGACTCTTGAACCCGAAGATGTGCTGGTGTCTTCTGCTTTGCTGCTAGGAAATCGGGTTTGAGTCCAGAAGCAAGGGGAAGGAAGCCGCCGTCATTCGGTTTCCTGAGAACGTCGTTGATTGTGATTGTTAATCGTTGTTTGGACGACGCTCCAAGAAGTAACATACCCTTTTCCCTTGCCTTTCGACTTTCCAGTGCCCTTCTTTAATGCATCTATCTCAGTGTTGAGACGTTTGATTGTTTCCTGACGAGTAGCCCAATCAAATTTTGACTTCGAAATGAAGATTTGACTCACCTGACGGTCAATTACAGCACGAGAATCGGCGTCGGATTCAGATCCCCCGCTCTCATCTTCACTGACAACAACGTCGATGACCTCGCAGTCGGTCTCTTCAACACTACCAGAAGGAGTTTGATCGTCCTTTGGCATGTCAGACAATCATCAGATGGCCCGAGCCTGTGCTTTGGCAACAACCCGATCATCCTCATGCTCAACAGCCAGCCACTCGCTGACAACCTGTGCCTCCAGCTCCTTGATCTTCTTCTGGCTTGTAGCAGCGGCAATGGCGGCAGCACCATTGTCAGCTCGCGCCCGCTTTCGCTGAGGTTTCGCAGGTTCCTTCAATGCTACGCCAGAGCCCTCGACTACCTGAGGAGTTTCGAGGGTCTCTGGTTCACTCGTGGCCTTTGCTTTACCAGGAGACGGCTTCTTGGGAGCCTTGCTGGTTGGAAGTTCTAACACATTGCTGTGAGTGAGTCGTGACCATGTTAGCTTAAAGGCTCATGACTGACTTTTCTTCTTCTGTGCAGTAGATTTCTTTTGACCCACGGCTTCCTTGGTACTTGCAGTAGGGGCGGCTGTCCTCTTCTGTGTCGTCTGGCGTGTGCGGCGGCGACCAGTACCTTCATCTTTTTCCCCTTCGAGGGGATCATTCTGCGCGACAGTGGATGACTTCTTGGGTGGCATGTCACCGGGTTAGGCTGTAAGTGGACAAGACGTAGCTGGCTCTGGATGGGAGTTGGAAAGAGGTCTGCTCAAGATCCGTTCATGATGGAGATGAGCGAGAATGATAGCCTTTTGTCCTTGTTTCTGCATGCCAACTTCGGCATGTCAGTGCTCGAGTGCAGGGTCAGCAACGGGGAATGGAGGCACTTTGATTGCCGTTCTTAGGACTCTTCTGCGGAACTGCCTCGCCTCCTTCACTCCAACTCTTCCTCTTCCAAAAATGCCCCACACCGCCATGCAAAGACTTGCCGCACGATTGAAGTCGTTCCAATGCCCTTTCCGTGGCTGCTCAAAGGTTTGCCGCAGCTCGAAAGGTCTCAAACAGCACATCAACACACAGCACCCTTCCTTGTCTTCCGACGAATCGGATAATGAGGAAACTGTTCGCACTACTATCAAGTCCCATCCCGTCTTAACAGGTACGTACATCGGAAACATACCCCCTTGATCATGCACTCATTCATCCTGAAGCAACACCTGTTGATCGAGAAGGAAACACACTACCAGCCTATACTAACCCTCCACCTTGGGACCCAGTTCCCACCGAAAACCCTTGGACACCATTCGAAGATCGTTTATCGTTTGACTGGGCACACTACCATGTCATCGAATGCGGCTCGTCTGAGGCGAAGATTGCGAAGGGCCTTGATCTCTGGATGGCCGCCAAAATCCAGGGAGCGGGTACTCACGACTGCGAGGGCTTACCTTGGTCATCCGCCGATGATCTCTACAGCACCGTTGATGAAATCCAAGCTGGCAGCGCCCCCTTCAAAACAGTTTACTTCCAATATTCGGGTCCCCTACCCTCCAATCCTCCGAAATGGATGACACAAAAGTACGAACTTTGTGTGCGCGATACGCGCCAGGTCATTAAGAACACTCTTGCAACCGCCAACTTTGCAAATGAATTCGACACACAGCCGTACCGTCAATTCCATAGCAATGCGGACAGGATCTACAGCAATCTACTCTCTGGAGATTGGGCATGGAACGAGGCCGTAAGCTGCATTTTCGTTATGTGCTTGATCAAAGCTGAGATTGTCACTTCCAGGATAAGATTGCGAAGGAGGTCCAGGATAGCGCGGGAGCTATGCTGGTTCCTATTATTTCTGGGCTCGACAAGACCACCGTCTCGGTTGCCACAGGTCACCAAGAATACCACCCCTTCTATGTCTCGCCAGGAAACCTCACAAACGTCGCACGACGTGGCCACAGCAACAGTGTAATGCCTGTGGCATTCCTTCCCATTCCGAAAAGTGCGTACTGTGACCCATCATTATGGCTGTTTGCGATTCTGACACCTTTCTTAGCAAACAACAGACAGAAAAAGAAGAAAGAGTATCAGCGTTTTGTTCGGCAGCTCTACCACACATGTCTAGCTCGCATCTTCGAGCCTCTGAGGGCTGGAATGACTGCACCCGAAGTTGTTCGATGTCCCGATGGACACTTTCGCCGTGCGGTCTACAGCATTGGACCGGTCATTGCTGATTATCCCGAGCAAGTTTGGCTCTCAGGCATTGTTCAAGGCTGGTGCCCAAAGTAAGTAGCTGAACTCTTGATTGAAACAAATCCTTTAATTGCATACCTCTGCTAGGTGTACTGCTCGACCTCATGACTTGGATAATCCAGATGCACGGCGACGAACCCGTGACAAGACAGACACCCTCATCCAAGTTTACGACACCTCCATTCTCTGGGCTGATTATGGTATACGAGACGACATCGTCGTGAGTGTTGTGATGACCATTCAATCTTCACGCAACTAACCAACTTGGCAGCTTTTTACAGATGGATTTCCTCGTGCAGATATCCACGAACTTATGGCTCCTGATCTGCTGCATCAGGTCATCAAAGGGACATTCAAGGATCATCTCGTTACATGGGTCATGGAGTATATTGAACATACCCATGGCGAAGCCAAGGCTCTCGAAATCATTGCCGACATTGACCGCAGGTATATGCAGCCTCCATGGACATCTAGATCAGCACTCACGCTCCATCTTCAGAATATCTGCAGTGCCCATTTACCCGGGGCTTCGCCGGTTCAAAGAAGGGCGAAATTTTTCGCAGTGGACTGGAGACGACTCAAAGGCTCTGATGAAGGTTCGTTGGTGACCTTTCCGCACACTATGTCCTCCAAAGCTAACGGTTACCAGGTTTATCTGGCTGCCATAGTCGGATATGTCCCTGATGAAATGGTTCAGTGTATCGCATCGTTCCTCGAAGTCTGCTACATCTTTCGCCGGAACGCCATTTCGACCACAGCACTCAAGCTCGCAACCCTCGAGCTTTCCAAGTTTCATCGGCTTCGCGAAATATTTGTCGAAACTGGCACACGCTCAAACTGTTCCCTTCCTCGTCAGCACGGACTGAAGCACTTCCTCACATCAATTCCACTGTTTGGGTCCCCGAATGGACTCTGCTCCTCCATCACAGAATCTCGGCACATCACTGCGGTCAAAGAGCCATGGCGGCGGTCGAGTCGCTACAATGCTCTTTCGCAAATGCTCACCATCATTACCCGTCTCGACAAGCTCTCTGCCTTCCGCCGTATCCTTGCTAGGCAGGGGTTGCTTCAAGGAACCACAGCAATGCACACAGCGCTGGCAATTGGAGAAGGGGCCAACGTCGACGACACTAGCAACAGCATGTTTGACAACAATGACGACTTGGAGCCTGACGAGCCTTCACCGGATTGTGACGCAGATGGCCGCCTGCAGGATACTGGCCCTGAGGGTGGACCTCGGTTAGCCTCGTCAATTACCCTTGCCATAGGTCATGGTGAGTACACTTGTAATATTGATGTAGAGATTCCTGCTCACATTTCTGCAGAGCGACAATACCCTAGACATCTCGACAAACTTATGGAATACATCGACGAGCCACAGTTCAAGCAAGCCTTTCTCGAATACCTCTACTTGGCACGTCACCCCAATCGCTTGCTACCGCCAGACATCCACCTGTACATGGCTTTCACTGCGAAGATCCATGTGTACCACTCTGCTGTCGCCTGCTATTATGCTGCAAGTGATGCTTGTGGGGTAGGAGGAATGCAACGACAAATCATCCGGTGTAATCCTTCGTGGCGCAACCAAACTCGCATGGATACTGTCTTTGTTGCGGAGAATGATGAGCCTGGAATGCGTGGAATGCTCATCGCGCAAACAAGGTTACTCTTCTCATTCACCGACCTGTACGACGACAGGACACACGCATGTGCACTTGTGAATTGGTTTCCAACAGTCGGAGAAGAGCCCGATCCTGTGACTGGGATGTGGATGGTTGAGCGAGAGGTTGTCAATGGACAGCGGCCACTGCAGGTAGTTCCCCTTGGTACAATTGTACGGGGCTCACATCTTCTCCCGGACTATGGGAAGGGCAAGTTGCCGGAGGACTTCTCTTACATTGACTCGCTTGAAGCATTTGAGCGCTACTTCGTCAATTCATATATAGACAACCACGCTCATGAGATGTTAACAGTACTTTAGTCAAATTGTATTATATCCAATGTAAGAACCAAGTTTCAGAGTATTTCGCTGGCAAAACATACCAGACCGACGAGGAGAAGCTGGCGGCGACGCAGGTGTAAGCCGGGAAGGCATCACTTTCCCACTGTCCACTTGCCGACTTGCCGAAAGTCAAAAAGTCCGAAAAGAGCCCAAGTGATCGGGGGATTTACTGATGAAGGCATATCACTTGGTACTGCCCTGTTGCCTGTACACTGGTCTTGATAAACAAAAATGATGAGCGGGTCGATCATCGAATGGAAAGATTCGGGCGTGATGGCAATTCATGATACTGGTAAGACTGGGCTATAATCGGGGTGCATATAAGCCCAATGTTCCTTCCTATGATAGGTTTTAGCTTACGACGGCTTGCGGTGCCCGGTTCATCCTTTAAACCACATCGAGGATAGCGCAGGTCGCATCTCTCTGAACTATCATTCTACCTCCAATTTCCGACTCTCCTCCATTCACGGTGATGCTTCCCATAAAGCACTTCATTCGAATCCTTGTCGCTATATGGATGGGGAGTATGTTGGTGGTATGTTACCCCATTGCCTCAAACACATCTCCTGGGTGCGTCCCATAGTTGCTGGCTTTGGACCAACTCTGTACTGACGGTTGAAATTGTTGTCATACCTCCACAGACGGGCGGTGAGTCTCGAAGAACTGCGCAAGGGGTTTACACCCTGGGCGGTTGCGTCAAGTCGGTATCGAGTTGAGAACTATGACACAGAATAGCTGCTTGGTTATTCCGGTGGAACCAGTAGCGACTCGGTTCTTTAAAAAGATGTCGTCATGGATTGGGACAGTATTTCAGAGATAAAGCGTCTTTTGCTGATCTCCAAAGATATATCGCAAGAAGACGCAGATTGTACCTTAACTCGACAGAGAGATTAAAGGTAGGAAAGGTGGAAGTTGGAAGGAGACCGGCTGCGCTGGACGACGCGATGCACAAGGAACCCCAACTCGCGAGATAGGGGTCATCATGATGGGCGCCTCATAAGCACCCGACACTGAAGGCCGAGAATGAAGCCTCAATTCCATTCCCAAACGACAATTCATCAGCCATTTCACGTTGATTCGGAACATGCCGCCAGCTCTGTTCAATGGGGATCTCAGTCACAATTGGCTATTGGGAAGCTTTCTCATTGACGAAATCAACATAGTGATGAACGTATAGATGAACGTTTATCTGACTAATTCGTTTACTTTGAAGATCTAGAAGAGACATCAATCATCCAGCACGTGTCCCGAAGCCTCCATATAAGACGTCTTTGTGATAAGCGAGGAAGCGCTACAGTGGATCTATGTAAAATAGCGCTGGTCGCATCTTTCAATACCTATACCTCTCTCATCCACTTCCATCGACTATGGCACGACTCTTCATTGCCACTTGCTTCTCCTCTTTCTTTCCACCTTGGTTCTATCAGCGCCTCTTGGGCTTGTCCGCGATTTGGAACAAACCCCCTGGAACACGTAGGTATCTATTCACATTTTGATAGATCTTGACCAAATCATTTATGCGTACGCAGCCCCCCCGTCTATGCCCCACCCAACGCGAAGCCTGTAATGGCACCTCTGATCACAGCGAGGAAATCATCGTTCCGAAGGTTCAAGAGCAAGTTGATGGGGGGGCTTTTCACGGGTTGGAACGTGGCCTCTTCCGCTTATAGAATGAGAGCAGTTGTGGTTGAAGCTGAGCCGTGGGACGCTGTCGAGAGAAGGATGGTAAGGAAGTGAGGAGCGAGAAGAACGGCTCAGAGTGCTAGCAATGGGGATGAAGAACAAGTGGTAGTAGTCAGGAGTGATGGTCATTTTCACGATCTGTGATTTCATCGCCACTCCGAAGATGATTATTGGAAGCGAAAGGATTTAGAGTTCCATTAGTACCAGTGCTGGAAAGGAAGGGTACACGGAGAAGGCCGTGAATAATTTTGTAAAGGAATTTGCAGCCCATTTGGCGCTTTGGCTTAGACTGTTACTACTCTCAGCAATGGATCGAGGAGGGAGCGCCGTGGTAATGGCTGTCCCTCAGCCAAAGACAACCAGCGGTGCTGCAGACTTGATCAAGATTGAAATCGTCCCTGAGAATGGGTTCGCGGCAGCCCTTGACAAGATTGTGTTTTCCGACTTTCAATAATGTAGCTTCCCGTCGCAAATCAGCACTCGGCGCCTGATCGAGCTTGGCCAAGATAAAATAGAATTTAATGTCAATCCCTTGAGGAGGGTACTAATCTCAGCACCAAAAGTAGAAGAGAAGATGGTTTTCACAGCTTGGAATATCGTGTATAAAGAGAATCATAGTTGGGTACCAGGGGATAGTTTCTCTACTGCGCTGGTCGCTCCGAAATTTCATCCACGATGTTCTCTGGGAGATTCATTGTGCTTATCGCTTTCTTTGTTACTTTCCATGCGCCTGCAGTCTCTTGCTGGCCTATTCCCTCAGATGGCGATGGTATCAGCGGCTTTACTCTTGGGTGCGTCGCGTCTTTATCTGTCCAAGACTATATCTGAGTCGTTATAATCATGGTAAATAACCTGTCAAATCTAGTGGCGCTCGCGACTTTGAGCTACCAGTATCCTCCTCTTGGGATATGTACGGACGCGTTGGGCGTGTCATCGACGCTCACGGGACGAGGTCTTCCTAGATTTACCACCTGGAACGTTGTGTCGCAAGGCTATCGATACCGGGGCTAGGGAAGATATGGGGAGGTGGGGTGGTCCCAGATACGCAGCTATGCTGTTCCTTCTGGGGTCCCGGTGCTTGGGAAGCTTGAACGGATCGACGTTGGCAATTTATAACCGATGAGAATGTGAGATGACAGACTCGGAGGGTTGGTCAAGAAGGATATATAGGAAACGCCTTTGGAGGTTCGCCGGTATATAATTCTGCCCCACGTTCGGCTGCGTCATATCAGGGTGAATTCTGTTTGAGAAGTTGTGATTGTACATGACGACCCGAGATGGACGCAGCGATGTAAGAAACACACTGCATGGTGTCGTCGAGGCTTGTTGAAGCGACGATCCCTGGATGTTCTTTCCGATTCTCATATGCCGCACCCAAGCCGCACCTAATCGTCGCCGTTTATTTGATGGATTCTTGTATATTTTGAAGATCTAGAGACTAGAGGACACGTCGACCGTTCCGCAGAGAAGGGAAGACGAGAATAATGGACAGCATGAACCGAGGGGCTGTGCTCTAGTGTCTGCATAAAAACGACTTCGAGAGAGTTGAGTCGGTATGACAGTTGAGCTGTATAGAAGAGCGCCGGTCGCCTCTCTCTCTCTCTCTCTTTTCATCTCTCTTTTTCTCGTTGTCATTGACTATGACGCGCCTCTTGACCTGCCATTTCATTCTCCTCATTCTTTCGATGGCGGTTCTATCAGCGCCTATCCGCAAGTTGGATAATCACGATGCACAGCGCTGGCAGACGTAAGTATATATTTCCTAAAAATGTCCACATGAATCATTCGAGGCCGACTGAATCTCTGATATGGATAGACCCCCCTTTGCTGCTGTCGAGCCCGTCATGGCACCTTTGATGACAGCAAGGACCCCGTTTTTACCGTTGCTGGGGGGTTTCACGCACTGGAACGTGGCGTCTTCTGCTTATAGAGTGAGAGGAATGGTGGTTGAAGGCGACGCGAGGGGCGCCGCTGTCGAGTAGGATGAGCGATAAGCGAGGGGAGAATCATAGGTTGTCTCTAGATCTGTGAACAAAAGCATTGAATATGGTTCATGGCGCAAATGCCATCTCTCCAATACCATGATACTTTTCTTTATCACTACGTCAATCATGCTGGCTGTGCGCCTGTCGTTCAATCCTCGCGTCCTTTCAGCCTATCCGAGTCACTGATGATGGACGACCCGTCATATTTAGAGCCAGCCGCCCCCCAATGACCAAGGATGGCATCCTCCTTGTAGTTAAATGCGGACCCGTTGGAAGCCTTGGACCGCTTGTGTAGGGCAGATGGTCTCGGTTTCGTACTGGTGCGATGGGAAATGGCCACACACTATGGAATATTGAAGCAGAAGGTTACAATTATTTGGGCTATGAGTTACATCTTGAAATCAAAGTTATGTTTGGGAGCTTTATGTTGGCTTGAGCGGGACTAACTGTATCGGATGATACACGTTATGACTGGTGATCTCGGTTCACGCTCCTTATTGACTCATCGTCATCTCCCACTGACCGATCCATAGGCTCCGAATGGGCGGTCCCGCCTCTCTATCTCTGACTCTCCAGCATACTTATAAGTATCCCGCCCCTTCCCTTTGTCTCCCCAACCCACTAAGCGCCCAACGTCTCCGAATCCATCGGAATCACACGTGACCCAGAGTCGCGATCAAATCCACAGAAAGTGCCCTCTTTTCGTTTAGCAGAGCGCTCACCAATCCACCCGTTTTCACGTCGTTTTCGTCAAAAACTCATCCAATGGTACGTCGAATTGCTGCTACACGACTCTGGGAACGATTTGGAAGGGTGGATCGAGGAAAAAGGGGCTGGATTGGGTTGGATGGCGGGTTGGGAGGTTTGGATGACGTTCACGAGATTTTAGGGTCGGATGGGGGGTCGATTGGGCTGGTGCAGGATTGGATTTTGGCGTTGAATGGGAGGATAGAAGATTGGAAGCTGATTGAACGGTTATAGGCCACTGCAGAACTTGCATCGACTTACGCTGCTCTCATCCTCGCTGACGATGGCATCGAGATCACCGTACGTTTCCATCTATATCCAAATTCTGCCCTTATATTGACCTATTCCTCCCCTATTCCTCCCTCAATCTATCGCTATCTCTCCTCGAAATCAGTCCGACAAAATCGTAACCCTCACCAACGCCGCCGGTGTCGACCTCGAGCCCATCTGGGCCTCTCTCCTCGCAAAAGCTCTCGAGGGCAAGAACATCAAAGAGCTCCTGTCCAACGTTGGTGCTGGTGGAGGTGCGCCTGCTGCTGGCGGTGCTCCTGCTGCTGGTGCCGCTGGAGGCGCTGCCGCAGAAGCACCCAAGGAGGAGGCGAAGAAGGAAGAGGAGAAGGAGGAGTCTGACGATGACATGGTGTGTTTTCTTCTTTGGTTTGGGGTGAGATGGGATGCTGATAGGTATTTTAGGGCTTCGGTCTCTTCGATTAAACAAATCGGTCTTGATTTTCTGCTTTCCATCTCTTCACATGTCGTGTTGCACTGTATTCGCCGAAATAGTGTAATAAATCATCCAAAAAAACGGCAAATACTTCGGTGTGCGACCTGAGGAGAGCCTCTCACGTTTCCTATCCAGCAGACTCGACATTCCTGGCCTATTTGGTTCTACTGTATCTGCGACTGGCCCTTCTTTCACGAAGTTGCCTTGTCGCGTAGTCCGACATCAAACCTGTCCATGCTTGTGGGCGTGTCCTCTTCTCATTCCACCTGTGAGCCTTTTTTTCTTCATTGTCTACCCCTTTCGCATCACATGCATTCCCACCTCTCCGTCCTGCCTTTGCTCTGGCCCTTCAGTCATCGGATGACTCGCTCCATCGATGGCTCTCTGGTACAGCGTTCCATGGGTAAAAGCAACCGGGGGTTTTGCTGTCATTCGTGCCAACGCTTCTTCGTACTGGGCATCCTGCCGAGCCTTGTACACGTCTAGGGTATCTGAGTTAGGTTCTAGTGGAGGGGCATCCGCTGCTGCCACGCGGTGCTACATCTAGTGGTGCTGCTGGAGCTGCTGCTGCTGCCGATGTCCTCAGGGGGTACGAGAAGGATTTTGATGAGAAGAAGTAGTCTGGCAACCATATGGTGAGTCTGAGTGCTATGGTGAAGAGACTGGGGACGGATCAAGGATACAGGGCTTTGCTCTGCGATTGAACGATTCAGACATCGTCCCAATGTTTTTGTTCTCTTCACATGTCGTGTTACACTGTCCTCGCCGGAGCAGTGTAATAAATCATTGAAAACACCAACGGCAACAACTTGGTTTGCGATTCAATGAGTCGCGCTTTCGCTTTCGCAGACCGATGCAGCCCCATGCGTGCGAGTTCTCTCGGTGGCTGCTTCTCATTCTTTCCACTTGGTCTCCGGGCTCTGGAATACGTGATGGTAGAAGTGTTTGTGCGGGTTTCTCTATACTCCATTGTCTACTCTTTCGCCTCTCTCCACCCTTCCTCATCTTTTCGCTCTTTAGCATCGAGTTGTCAATCATCATCGCGCCTACCATCGATAGCCCGACGATACAACGCTCCATGGCGTAAGGCCTCCCGGTCTCGTGCCAGGTAGAGAAATACTGCTTGGTGGTGGGGATCCCATTATGGCTTTTGCGCGGGACGAGGGTTTGTGGCTCGCATTACGACTGGAAATCGGTTGACGATCTGCAGGTGCAACAGGCTGGGGGAACAGACGCTCACGTTTTCTTGGACTTCTTGGATGAGCGAGCTGGTAGAGGGAGACTTGTTACGGGTAGGATCAAGTAAACGAGGAGGCAAAGGAGGATCAAGACCAGCTTTGATGCGTGAGTTGAGAGAAGCATAGGTGGTGGTGAGCGGCGACCAGCGCTAGATTTTGTTTTGACCTGCAAGGTGGGTTGGGTTTCAATTGAAAGCATTCAGGTAGGTAGTTTTATTATATGTGTGTCACCTATCTGTGATACGAATGTCATCTTTCTTATCCATCAAGGGACACGCTAAATTTGTTTTGACCTGCGGGGTGGGGCTCTCAATTGAACTGGGCACGAAACGAAAGTTAGGTAATTCCATGGATTATGTGTGTCGCCTGCATCTGATACGAATCTCATCTTTCTTTTCCATCAAGGAGTAAGTATTTGCCGTGGTCAATGTCAATGTCAGGCACGGGTCAGCTGTCCATCACGATTACCCTTTGTCGGTCTGATTCAAGCCTCCGAGGATGCCTTGCGTGGCAATTGTGTGGGCCCAGCTCTGGGTACCAGCACTCGTTCTGAATAGACTCGGAGCGCCTGTGCACGGTCAGCCGAAACGTCGTGAAAGGATTTTGAATTCACGCCCGAGTGATGGCTGTGGGTATCAGCCCAAAGCGGATCTGGGCGAAGTATTGAACTCTATCCGAAACACTTGGTCGTCGTCCAGCGCTTCGAGGGAAAATGGACTCCTGTTTTGACTTATGAAGGTTGTATGAAGGTCATGAAGGCGAGGTAAACCGCCACCTTATCCTCTAGCGGTTGTGATCAGGCGACATCGCATCCGTCGATGGCAAGGTATTAAACATGCCGTGTGTACCTCATCGTGTTACCCCGCCTGGCGCCGCACTCTCGGCCGCTATCATTCACTGGAATCCAATCCAAGCGTAGATATACTCAGCTGGAATCTGAAATGTCTCTACGCCTCAACACTGATCGAAGTGACCACAGCAGGTGACAACCTAGCCTCAGCACCAAGCCGTTTAGAAAAAACCTGCTCAATTCACTGCCCAATCTTTCAGGAATTCAGTTGTTCATGTGGATATACATGACAACTCGCTTCAAAGCGACGCCCAAAGAGTCCAAACCCGCACGATTGCTTTACATGGCCGTTAGCTTCGCCCTTTTGTGGCTCTCGACAGCGAACGCTATCATCAACGCGGCCGCGATCTATCGCATTCTCTTCTTGGTGGTTCCAGGGGATACTAGTAACGGTTGGGAAATAATGGAGAGAGCTTACAGAGAGCTCTATGTCGAGGGCGAGGTCATCTGGGCAGCGTTTGTGCTAATTACGGACTGTGTCCTGGTAGGTCTCTGCTGAATCTCGGTTTGCCTCAAGATATGACGGGCTGCTATAGGTTTACCGATGCTACGGGATTTGGCTCGACAGGAGATGGGCCGTCAGTCTTCCTCTTCTCCTTCTACTAGCCAATATAGGTCAGCTCTTACCACTTCTAACTCTGTAACCTCGTCCGAAACGTGACGCAAACAGGGATCGCAATCAAGTCTATCACTACTTTGTATGGATCGGACGAGCGTGACCTGACACTGGACAGGGCCAACATCTTCATCTCGGCCTTGTTGCACATCGTCATCACAGCCCTAATTTGCGGGAAGCTCTTCCATGTACACCGAAAGATCAAGAAATCGCTCTTGTCAAGGACTCTAGACCCATTCCTCGGTATGACCTCTATCTTGGTCGAGTCTGCAGCGCCGCTCGCGGTCTTTGGACTAGCAACAGCTATAGACATTGCGCTTCCCCCGTCTGTGGAAGTGACTAAGGTTGGGATGGTACTTCAGATTCTCTACAACGCGTGCATGGTACGTCACGTCTTCCATTCAAGGTAAAAGAGCCAGAGCTAACACTAGGTTAGGCGCTTTCACTGCAGTTGATTATCTTTAGGGTAGCCATGGGTTGGTCCTGGGCAGACAGGGAATTTAAAGAAAGAAGCGCTCTCATATCGCAAGAGATACGATTCGCAGATGTAGAAGATGGCTTTCGAAGGGTTTGAATTGACGGTTATTGGGCGATTTGCGTACTCACCATGCTCCGCTGGTTTGGGAGATGTCAAAATGCGCAAGGGGTATCCTGCTTCCGCTTTGCGATCATGGAAAGAAGAATATTGCACACATAAACGACGAGGAGAGAAACATGAGTAGTCCGACGAGGGGATACATCGGACTGCTTCTCATGATGAACATATCGGAAGGTACTTTCTGGTGGCCCGACGCGACCATCGCCGCGAGTTAGGGTAATCAATCGATAGCACCAACCGTGAATCAGTGATTCGAGGGAGGAACATTTGTGGAGAACAGAGGGGGATATCTATATTTGATGGGGTCTTGTGGTGGAGCATGGTCATTAGAGTATTCTCTCGTTCCTTATTCTCGCCTTGCCACTCGCGAGTCTGAGACGATCGGTACGACGGAGAAGGGACGCGATGGATGATCCTCTCGAGGTGCTTTGTTCATTGAATGAGAATATGTTTGATGAAATTGGGTAGACTTCCAGTCTATGACCGCCTGTTGAGCCTAGCCATCCACAGCTTATATTGTTTATCGCGCCCAAGTGGACTTCAACCTAGTGACCGTTGACCGGAGGATTGTCATAGCTATGGCGATGGGCCTCGGAAAGAATATTCCAGGGATTGAAGGTAAACCAAGGCTCCCTTGCTGTGAGCCGTACTACTTCTGACATTCCTTCTGGCACTTCAAGTAGCTGAGATTTCAACCTATCGGGATCAATGTTAGTCGAGCAGTCCACTCAATCTATAGTGGCCGAAGCGAGGGAGATAGTCAACGTACATGGGTCCGACCTCGGTGCTTGGTTGGATTAGACGAATCGGTCCGTTGGGGGCAATGGGGAGGCTGCTTGATACACTAGCGAATAGATATAGAATGAGGAGTACTGGGAGATTCCTGGTAAATATTCTTTTCTGCGCACTGGTCATGATTGCAAATGTTGAAACCGCTTGTGCTCGGGGATGAATAGGTGGTGTGGGCTTATCGTTGCGACCTGCACCAGTAAGGGATAAGGGGGAACAGTCACGCTTTGGACAGGCCGGCTGTGAGCCAAACGAAGTAACCCCGGGATTCGTTCTTACTTATAGGACGGGTGTTTGATGTTGGGACTCCTTGACTTGCCTTCTCCCGAGACATGCGTGATGTACCGCCTGTGCTCAGACTATGACCGGCGAGATGCATACATAGCATTGCATGTCGATCAAGATTCTCATCGCTAAACGCTAAATATAGCGTAATGACAAGATATATACACCTTGCTTCGCTACGGCGCTGGCAGCAATCTAGGATCTAATAGCATGGTCTCGTTAAGTGCGGGACGAATGTTTGAGGACTAAAATATGGCGGAAGAAGACCTCTTTTGTCATATAGTCCTTGAGCCGGATTTACGGTCCAAGCACCCCTGGTGCGAGAATGGCAGTGGACGCGCGCCAACCGCTCGACTGGGGAATGACTTTTATGATTCTGTCATTGAGAACAGAAGATAAGTGGCTCAAAGTTGGCACCAAGAAATAGATTGGGGATCCACAGCATCTGGCCAAAAATCAGAGCAGGTTCTGTGATAGAAAAAGTCGCTACTCTAGTGAAAAGGGGCCAAAACAAATATGAGCAAACAGAGCAAGGGGATAAGCATATAACAAGAAATGCCTCGCTTCGCTACGGCGGTAGACAGTAATCATATTCATCCGGCTCGAGATCATCTCTTTGCGGTGCGAGCCCAATGCTACGGACGCCTGTCAAGCTTTCATGTAACGGTGCATGGAGTGATGCAATGAATTAACAGTAGGTGAGACCAACATGAGGGGTACGACAGAGCCAACGATGGGTGGTGCCCAATCGCAACGGTGATGTCGATGTCACAGGCAACTATGAGCAGGCCTGAGGGGCAATTCAGCTAGCACCACGGTCAATTGTTAACCAAGGAAGGTCCAAGCATCGTGAACTGCCAAATGCAGTCAGTCAATGCGAAAGCGCGCCAAGCCCCTAGGAAGGTTGAAGAAAGTAGTATAGCTCTTTGGGAACACGGAGATACAGCGTGAAAGCTTGTGTAAGGAAAGAAATTTAGGATATCTGGCACTTAGCCAAAAATCAGGGTAGGTTTCCTGACAGGAAAGGTCGCTGCTCAAGAGGAAAAGTGCAAAAACAAATATATGCAGACAGAGCAAGGGGATATGCATAATATAAGAGTGATAAGAGTGATATGATGAGTAGTGACGTTGAAGTGAATTCTTTGGCATCTGAGACTCTGAAGCGCTTACATTGAAACGCATACAGCATCCGTAGAGAAGTGGCTTTATCTACCCTAATGCATTCTCTCGCTCTCTCTTCTCGTGTTCTCATCCTTCATGTAGACGTCGGAACGCTCACCCCATCCACAGCTGTCCGGTAGAGCGATCCACGTGGTACAGCCTCTCATTGGCACGGTGCCCAAGGGCAAGGATCTGACTGCGAAGCTGGGTGCGGCCACGGTGTGCAGTTCATTTGACAAGCGTCTGTCGTGGCAAGTTCTTATCTCTGATTCCTCCCCAAACAGCTTTCATCTTTGTCTGGAAAGAGCACGTTGTATTTTGTCTGGCTTTTGTTCGCTGTAAGCAGCTGCTCCAAGGGTGGTGGTCAATCACGAACAGCCCTACCCAGATATTGCGCCGAGGTCTCAACGCCGACCGATGATCGCCAAGGCCGTCCCATGAATCTCGTAGATAGGGGCTATGTTTGCTCGTATTTCGTTCCAAGTGCCTTGCCCTCCACATGTCAGGGACGCGACCGATGCCGCACCTGGCTTCCTTTCAACCCGAACTCCATCGTCGTTACCGTTCGATGAGTCCAATTGTGTAACTGGTTCTTTTTCAGCTCGACATTGTTTGAGGCTGGGTTAGCCTGTTCGCTATCCAACCCTTACAGGCCGTGACTTTGACCTTCTCTTGCAAAAGCACACGAGGGCAAGAATATCGAGGAGCTCCTGTCCAATGTTGGTTCTGGTGGAGGTACGTCCATGGGTGGTGGTGCTGGAGGAGCTACCTGAACGATCAACTCACGTCGACTGCACAACAACACATGCAGATCCTCCTCTTTTCCCCTCTTGTCCAAGTATCCTGGTGAATCGTCTGTCAATAACGGCGGGCGTATCCTCATTCTGTCTTCGTCTTGGCGACTCCTCCTTGTCATATTTTACGGCGCTCTGACCATTGATGCTCTCTACATCCTCTCATTCTCGTTCTCCGGGGCTCTCGTTCAAAGTTCGTAACTTGTCTGACGTGCACTTCGTTCTCCTCTTTCACTGCTCGGTCATCCTAAAGGAATGCATCATCGCTCTCATTCGTTATTCAGGGATTGGAGGGTCGATTGGGATAGCTGAGGATTGGATTTTGGCGTAGAGTGGGAGGGTTAGAGCAATTGGAAGCTGGTTGAATGGTTATAGGCCTCTGCAGAACTTGCATTGACTTACGCTGCTCTCATCCTCGCTGACGATGGCATCGAGATCACCGTGCGGTTCCATTGATTCAAAATCTGCATTAGTATTGACCAATTTTTCATCTCCTTCTCCCAAAATCTATCGCTATCTCCTCGAACCTCGCACCAACCAGTCCGATAAAATCGTAACCCTCACCAACACCGCCGGTGTTGACCTCGAGCCCATCTGGGCCTCTCTCCTCGCAAAAGCTCTCGAGGGCAAGAACATCAAGGAGCTCCTGTCCAACGTTGGTGCTGGAGGCGCTGCCGCAGAAGCACCCAAGGAGGAGGCCAAGAAGGAAGAGGAGTAGGAGGAGTCTGACGATGACATGGTGAGTCTTTTAAGTGTTATAGTGGAGGGACGGGATGCTGATAGGTGTTTTAGGGCTTCGGTCTCTTCGATCAAAGTATTCTGGTGTCGACTTTCTGCTTTTTCGATCTCTTCACATGTCGTGTTGCACTGTATTTGCCGAAATAGTGTAATAAATCATCCAAAAAAAAACAAAACGGCAAATACTTGGGCGTGCGATCTGAACTGAGCGTATACGCCTCCTGTGCAGCTCGCTCGCTATAGGCGTATCATCGTCTCAACGCTGCATTTCTTCGGTGGAAAAAAGGTATTTTGTTATGATTTACCCATTATTTTACCCTTCCGCCCGCTCGTTCCCTCTTCCATCTCACTCTCGACCTCTCCGCCTTGCCTACTCCTCACTCCATCGATGGCTCTCTGGTACAGCGTTCCATGGGTTGAAGCTTCCCGGGCGGTCAATCTTCGCTGGGCGTCGTACGTCGCTGGACCAGGGTCTGTACACGTCAGTCGACGATTCAAACGCTAACAGGGTGGGCTGCTCACGTTCTGTTTAATGAACCAGTTGGTGGGAGAGGGAGAGACACTGCGGATGTGGCGAGCAGGGTCAGGAGGAAAAAGACCAGCTTTGAGGTATGGGTTGGGAGCATCTGTGTTTTGGAGCGACCTGCGCTTGAGTCCTCGAGGATGGGATTTGAAACCGTTGACGAAACGGCAGCTCAACTGTTTTTATAATCATGTTTCGGCGGTTCAAGCGCTCATGATCCGAACCTCATCTTTCACAACAATCAAGGGTCCTTTTGGCCGCCCAGGTAGGCTTTGTCGGCGACATTTATAAGTCGGCTTTCAAACTTTCGAGTTCCCTTTTGTCTTTGGCCGGCTATTGATATCCATGAAGCACAACTCGGATGGGGCAGTCTACTCGTCGACGACAGCACTACTGGCAATACAAGCGGATCCCCATTTACCCACCCCATTTTGCTCGTCTTGAGTTCGGACAGCTTGGTTTTAATTCTTTTGACCTTGGCCTTGGAGTAGGATTTCAAGTATCTTGGCGAATAGCGCTTGTCAAGAGAGCGGCGGAATATATCGCATGTATCCTCTTTCTCCCAATCCTGCCAATTTCCCACAATCTGATCGCTGCTGTCTTGTACCACTCAGTCTTTCTCGTTTGCCAAAGGGCTCTCTTCCGAATTCGGGTTATTTACCTCACTTTCACCGTCTTCTCTTCTCCTTTCAAGCACTTCTGGGTAAGTCAAAGAAGCTTTGGTTAAATTGTTCTCGTCGAATACTAACCCTCGCATCACACACTGAGCGTTCACTCTAACGATGGCTCCCGGGAACAGGGGGGTATAGGTTCCTAGAGTTGGCCTGCCCATGCGTTTTCGCCTCCACGATGCGCTGGGCCTTTATCGAGGGTCTGCAAGATGCACTGACTTTACTAATCGTGTTATGTGCTTTGCGACTGCACTGGTTGGTGCCAGGGGTTCTTTTTTGACCACCGTTTTCGTGATTTTTTTGTTGGCAAGGCTTTTGGACTGTCAGTACATGGTCTGGGGCTCGCCTTAGCCTCTTGAATGGATTGTCTGCCGCTCTTCTCGACACGACGAGCAAGCGTCAGTCGGTCACCGGAGAACGTCATAACCGCTTGCCTCCGTAATGTTCACAAAGTCAGAAGCTCACGATCGCTCTCGAGGATCGGTCGTGTATTTTCATATGTCGAGAACACATCGCCGGTTCCCAACTGAGAACAGCAATGATGAATGGCAAGGGGTGGCTTCCTCTCTTCGCCTTTCTCAGCGATCGAGTTTGCAATGTATGCGCACCATGAGCGCTTCTACTGGCCCAGCTCTTGTCGCGTGTTCAGGGAACGTACAAAGGCCACCGCCTCTCGTAACGGATCGTGGTGTTGGATATATAGAAATTCAAACTACACCCTCTTCATCAGGGAACCCATTTGACAGGGATACAATGTTAGATGGCATTGGGTAGGTTTAAAAGAGGCTCCCAAGACTTGATGAAGAATCTGATAAAGACGTGGTGCGTGTTCTTCTGTACTTTGTGTTAAGAGGGGAGCCTGGCTAAGGTTGTAGGGCTTCGGTGTCCTTGATTACACGCATAGGTCTCATTTTTTGCCTTCGATCCTTCACATGTAGTATTGCACGGAATCACTGGCAAAGTGTTGTAATAAATTACCGAAAAAGAAACCCGGCAATGCCATCTGCCTTCCTTGCACTGCCTCTCCTCAACTTTCGTTGCGAGGGTTGGAATTTTGAAATGGGGGTACGTTTTCAGCTTCCTTCGGGTACTATCGTTCACACTCATTGGTGTTGCCTAACCTCTCTTCGCACCCTTGTCTCCCGTCCCATTCATGAGTCCAAGGAAGAGCGTTCGCGCCAGTAATGATTCTGTTAACTAAAAGTTGGCGGTGAACCGTCCCTTTGGACGTGGAGAATACTGACGATCGGGTGGTATTATGGACTGTACGCTCACGTAGTAAGCCTTTGCCACATACAGATTGCCCGAGAGCAGCCTCTGAAGCAGTGTGCTGTAGATTCGGATTCTCTTTCAACAACGATGAACAACTTATAGAGGGGGCAACAAAACTAGAACTATTCGAACTCCCCTCCCGTTCTATCTCCCTCTGTTACTTCTGCTGGTCCTCTGGCGCTTTCAGCATTGGCCCAAACATCGTTTCAGCAGTTCTGCTCGGCACAGGAGCAGGTGTCACTGTAGGGTTGTATTTCGCTTCCAGCGCCTTCAACGGCGCCTGAACAAGTGTCAGGATCCCTTTGCCAGCCTCCTTCAAGCCGTCAAGAAACCCGCGTGATGATACTTGACTAGGCAAGTTTTTCTGGTGGTGAGATCGACGTATTCAGGAAGAGGAGAGACAGGTTGCCTACGTATAGATTTTTCCGGCATCATTATCGATAGGAAGACCGTGGCATAGGATTGATGTGCACAAGACGAAGAAAAGAAAAAGCCGGGTCAAGTTTTGTACAGAAGTAGGAATGATCATTTGAGCAGGGATCGAGGTGCGGCCAGCGCTATCTTGAATGTGGGATGAACAGCTCAGCTGTAGTGAAGTCCCAGCGATAATGTTCAGTCTTATATATAAATCGAGTACAGCCCAACGCCCGCCCTTGATCATGAGATTAACAGGCTGTGTACTTTGCAGATGCCCTTCTTTATGATCGACGCGATGCTGCTTCTGATGCCTCCCGTCAAAAGAGAAAGTGAGAATCAGGTCAGGATCAGAAAGAACAGTAGCCACAACAGATATTGAACACCTTTGAGGGTTGAAACCCTTGTTATCATTTTCCGACCTTCAAAAGGATCACCAAGGCGAGGCAAACCGCGTTCTCCACCATCTTCTCCTGAAACTTGTCTGATCAAACGACATCATTTCCGACAATGGCACGATATATGAACCATCTGCGTGCGCTGCATGTCACCTTGCCTGGAGCCTCACCCTCTACCCCCCATCCCTCGATGGAACAAACAGACATGTTCAGCTGGAATTTGAAATGTCTTTATTCCGGAACGCTGATGGGCATGACTTCAGCAGGTAACCCATAAGCGCTAAGCTTCAGAACCAGCTTGTCGACATGCTTACTAATTTGGCCGTCAAAATCTTCCAGGAATTTAAATATTCATGTGGATATATATGACAACCCGCTTCAAAGTAACGCCCAAAGAATCCAAACCCGCTCGGCTCCTCTACATCGTCGTTAGTTTTGTACTTGTGTGGCTCGCAACAGCTGCCACGATCATCAACGCCGTTGCGGTCTATCGCATTCTCTTCTGGGTGGATCCAGGTGATAGGGTAAATGGCTGGATAATCATCGAGGCGGTATTTAGGGAGCTCTATGTAGAGAGCGAGATCATCTGGGCTGTGTCAGTGTTCATCACCGACGGTGTCATGGTAGGGATTTGTTGCGTTTGTGTTGTACGAGATCGAAAACATAACGACTTACTCTAGGTTTATCGCTGCTACGCCGTCTGGTTCGACAGCAAATGGGTCGCCGGCGTCCCTTTACTTCTGCTACTGGCTAACATTGGTGAGCTCCTAACACCTCTTACGTTACACGCTCATCTAGATAGTTTGGAAAATAGGCGTTGGCATCAAGTCTCTCGTGGCTTTTCTTGGACCAGACGAACGCGACATGGACCTAGACATGGCCAACATATTCATCTCAATCTTGTTGCATATCCTCATCACAATCTTGATTTGCGGGAAGCTCGCTCACGCGCATAGACAGGTCGAGAAAGGGTTCTCATTAAAGACTCGAAATCCGTTCCTTGGCACTATGTCCATCTTGATCGAGTCTGCAGCACCGCTAGCGGTCTCTGGTCTGGGAACGGCTATAGCAGTCGCACTTCCACCGTCCGTGAAGGTGACCAAGGTTGGAATGATTTTCCAGATTCTCTACAATGTGTGCATGGTAACTACCATTTTACTTTCGAATATACTAGCCAGATCTAATACTAGCTTAGGGACTTTCGCTCCAGCTGATTATCTTTAGAGTAGCGATGGGATGGTCCTGGGCAAATAGGGACGAAAGCAGGGCTCTTATATCACAGGAAATACGGTTTGTCGATGTAGAAGGTGGCCTCCAGAGGGTTTCGAGTGACAGGTATTAAATAATCTGGTGTTCTGAATTGTTCCACGCTCTCATTGAGATGGATTTCATGGGGGTGCATCGAAATTCGTTTTGGTGCTATGTATCTGCATGACGTCTTGTTTTGTGTCCTTGCATTGCGTTAACACAAAGAAATCTTATTGCCCTTGTTCGCTCATTGTCTACCCTCCAGGCACATTTTTCTACTAGGCCATGTCTGGCTGTGTCACCCCTCGTCGTCTATCAAGAGCTGCTCTGCTTGATACGGAAGCATGCCGAGTGGTTGGCGAAGCGACCCGCGCTAGATTTTTGTGGCCTGAATGATGGAAAGCTTCGACAGCACAAAACTATTGTTTCTAAAGCGCTCAAGAAGCAGCAGGCGCTTTTCTCCTATGTGTTGATGGGGAGCGCCTTGGATTATGATCAATCACCCGTACACTCGGTTGCCTTCGCTGATCAATGCTATGGTATTTTTGGTGCCTCCAACAGAAGAGGTGCAAGCCCAGTTGGAATTCGAATCGGCCGGAACACAGCTGTTGTGGCTTCCCAAGACTTGTCATAGAACTCATAAATGCTACGTATCCTCACAGTTCCTACCCACAGCCTACTCTGCGCAGGAAGCAAGAATCGGCTTCACCTATCTGGGATCTCCAATTTCGCTTGGGTGGATAGTCGAGTAGACCTTCATGTTCTGGCTTATCAATGAGCGACTTATGCTGAGCTCGAGTCTACTATTCTCGAAGAAGGTCTGAGTCTTGTGTGTCAAACTGGTGACTAGATACCTGAAAGGATTGGGTGACAGCGTTCACGAAGCGGCAGATAATTTTAGTTAGCTACTAGTATTGATCTGGTGCACTCAGGTAACGTCTACTCTCGCCTCTGGGCGATACTTCCTCTTCACTCTCTGTCTCCCCCTTCTCAAAATTACCCTAGCATCTTTGACAGCATTCGTCACTCCGAGGTCCATCGATAACTCTGTTAGTCGATAATGGCGTACCTCTGCATGCTTTTCCTGATAAACGTCGAGGAGGCAGAGTGGGATCAGTGTTGCAACTGTAGCGAGATCAGTAGCAAAAACTCTCTGATTCATCTGGGGGTTCTCTATGGACGGTAGATGCGAGTGTCTATCTTTGATGCTCGTGGTGTGTGATTGTTGGTGGTACAATGTGATGTTCCGTGTACAATCTTTGGGCAGGAGTGGTTCTCCCGTTAGCTATTCTCGTGTTGGCGCTCATGAACTTCTGAAGGCCGGAGTCGCCGAGACGGAGGAGCATGATCAGTTTCACCACTTGAAGGTGCTGCTTCCTTCGAACAGATTACCATGGAATGACACCTTGCATACCCTGTCTCCTCTTTGGCTTTTCAGCCCGTCTGCTCAGGCCTGCCGACCCACTTTGACTGGAGTATT
Organism: Coprinopsis sp. MPI-PUGE-AT-0042; assembly: GCA_020736565.1. Taxonomy (NCBI): domain Eukaryota; kingdom Fungi; phylum Basidiomycota; class Agaricomycetes; order Agaricales; family Psathyrellaceae; genus Coprinopsis; species Coprinopsis sp. MPI-PUGE-AT-0042. The sequence goes on along the minus strand of JAHBOF010000230.1, from coordinate 58,047 downwards.
GGCAATATTAGTGTTTGTGCAGCATCGACATGCCGCCTCACAAGCGACAGGGGCGCCATTGCCCAAAAAAGGGGACACTGTAAAAGAAGGACCGTCATTCCCGCCTACCTGTGACACCTATGCTCTACAGCCTCAAGGCTGCAACCTTCGCAGCAAATTCTTAGCCACACGGTATCTTCCCACATCTCAAAAATCCGTGCTCATATTCCTATCCACTCCCAAATGATTCCCAATCTCCTCGAGACACCCGCTCTCCCTCGCACTAACAAGTGCCACAGAATCGCAACTCTCACCAACCCGCCAGTGCCGACCTCGAGCCTTGCTCGAGCCCATCTGGTCCTCTCTCACATGCGCTATCTCTCATCTCCTGTCTTTGTCGGTCTCCCCAACGTCAATTAGAACCCGGGATATTCGAATCGATATTTCGCCGGTATAATGCTCGATAATATAGGCAGAAATGGGGATCTGATTGCCACCGTACTGGGTGTGACTGAGGACGAGCGTCTATCGTAGAAAGGCATTAGGTCCGTCATGCGCACGAGCGACAAGGCAGATGGGTAGTACATTTTAATTGATGAAAGAGGGATGGGCAGGGACGTTGCGGGTAGTAGTACGAGCGAGGAGGTAACAAAGAGGGTGAGCAAGGTCTTTGGTTGACACAGGAACATGCTGAGTGGTTGGGAAAGCGACCTGCGCTTGTGGCTTGCAAGGCGGATGATTGGACAGCGCAGCTGTCTTGGTTCAAGAACCAGCAGGTGTACATTCCTTTCTTATATATGTTCGTGTCGTTTGTGATGGACCTCTTGATCGTGATCTTCATGAGCAAAGCATCCGTACATTCCGTCGAGGGGTCCAGAGCAACCCGTTCTTAATCTTGAGGCTTCTCAGCAAGATTTTCGGGTGATCCAAGGAAAGCTCGGCCGCCCAGGCTGTGCAAAGGATCACAAACGCGAGGCAACACTAGCTTTCGAGGTTCCCGCCATCTGCTGCAAACTTTCGTGATCGGGAGGCATAATCACATCCGTCATACAAATCACGAAGAGTCAGGGGTGTTACAAGGATGCAAATAGATCCATACATTAGTCTCGCAGGCATGTTCGCCCTGAGTGGCACATAAGGAGTCAAATACACACCTGAGGTGGAGTTGGTTCGATAGGTTGGTCTCGGGTTTTCCATCCGTGAATGGGGCCGTCATTGAGAGGGATTCTACGCCCTCGCAAAAGAATATCGAAGGTGAGAAGTTAGACCATCAAGGAGTTCTATTCAAACGTTAGTGTTAGACAACCATGCCAAGATATTGCGCCTAGTTTCGACGACGACCAATGTGTAGCTTGAGCCTACGCTCTCATAGATCGGCTGTTCCATGAATTTTATGGAAGGTGAGCTGTGTTTGCACGTGCTTTGTTCCAGGCGCCTTGCCCTCCGCATGTCGGGGTCACGACAGATCCCACACCCAAGTGTTCGCTTCCAATACCAGTTCGAGGTTGTATGAGGCGCAATTGACCTGTGGGCCATCCAACTTTTACAGGTTGTAGTCATGAGCCACCTAAGCCTCTCTCGCAAAACCTTTCGAGGACCAGAACATCAAGGAGCCCCTTTCCAACGTTGGCTCGAGTGGAGTTGCCATGTGGTGCTACATCTAGTGGGTGGTGCTGCTGGAGGCGCTCCTGCCCAGCGACCCCAGGAAAATGAGAAGAAGCTTGAGGAAAGAAGTAGTCTGGCGGCCATATGGTGAATCTGAGTGCTACGGCAGCGAAGAGACTGGGGACTCATGAAGGATATGAGGCTTTGGCCTCTGCGATTGAACGACTTGAAACCATCCCACCGATTTTGACCTCTTGAGTATCGTGTTGCGCCATACTCACCGCAACAGTGTAATAAATCATCAAAAAGCCAACGGCAACAACTTGGTTTGCGATTCGAGTCGCGCTTTGGCTTTTAGAGCGACGCAGACCGATGCAGTCCCAAGCCCGTCAGTTCTCTCGGTGAATACTTGCCGCGATGCTAGGGATGTTTGGTTGATTTTCTCTACCCTCCATTATCTACTCTTTCACGTCTCACTCCACCCTTCCTCTTCTTTTCCCTCTTTAGCGTCTAGTTATCAATCGTCAGAGCGCCTACCCTCGATAGCGCTGTGATACAACACTCCATGGCATAAGGCCTCCCGGGTTCCCGCCAGGTATAGAAACACTGCTTGGTGGTGGGGATCCCATTGTACCTTTTGCGTGGGAGAAGGGTCTGTGGCGTGCACGGTAACTGAAAGTCGGTTCACGATCTCTAGGCGCAACAGGCTGTGGAATAGGCGCTCACGTTTTCTTAGACTTCTTAGATGAGCGAGCTGGTAGAGGGAGACTCGTTACGGGTAGGATCAAGTAAACGAGGAGGCAAAGGAGGATCAAGACCAGCTTTGATGTCTGAGTTGAGATGAGCATAGGTAGTGAGGAGCGACCAGCGCTAGATTGTTTTGACCTGCAAGGTGGGTTAGGTTTCGATTAAAAGCGTTTAGGTAGGTAATGCTATTATATGTGTCCCCTGTACGGGATACGAATCTCATCTTTCTTATCCATCAAGGAGTCGTTCTGAATTGTTTTGACCTGCGGGGTGGGGTTTTCAATTGAACTTGACGTTCACGAAATCGCTAGGTAGACAATTCTATTATATGGTCACCTTGCATGTGATACGAATCTCATCTTTCTTGTCCATCAAGGGGTCTTTGCTGCTGTCACTGTCAATGTCAGGCACAGGTCAGCCTTCCGTCACTATTACCCTTTATTATTCTCATTCGTGCCTCCGAGGACGCCTTGTGTGGGCCGTCAGCGCGTCAGCTCTGGCCACAAGCACTCATTCTGGATAAACTCGGAGCGCCTGCGGTACAGATATGAAAGAAGTGTATAATGATGGACAGCTCGTCAAATCGTCCCTCCATGACCCACATCGAGTTCATGTAAGTTATTGCCGAAACAACTTTGGCGTTATCAGGCGTGGTCTGTATGGAACATTTATGTCCATCCTGTCTATCAACTTCCTGGCTTTCCGTTTGGGCTTAGATGCCGCTATTCGGGGTGGGCATGCTGATTTCCTGGGATGAAACTGAGTTGCAGGTTTGCGTATATGGTTACGCAAGGCAAGTGTGCTGGTTGTTGAGATCAAACATTGAGGAAATATACAACTAGCGGATGAGCAGGGACGTACGTGTAAATCCTATCGGGATTGTTATTGCGAGGGAGTGGATGGCAGAGGGCTGAGGTGCACAAGATGATGAAAAGGCAAATTCGGGTCACCAATTGTGCTGGAGTCATGATGAGAATGGGAATGGGTTAAAGGGGCGACCAGCGCAATTTGAGATGAACGACTGGAACAGCTCAGCTGTTGTAGGGACGTTTGCCGTCAAACACCCTTGACTTTATATATACGTCCTGCGTACAGCCTAACGAACACGTGTGATCAGCAGGTCATTTACGGTTTGACATGAATAGATTCGCCTGAGATTTCGTTGAGCGACTCAATTGTAATTGCGGTGTCCCCCATCGAAAAGAAGCCACAGCCCACCATTGCGATTAGAAGGGAAAGCACCGCTTCGAAGTATCCGAAACACTCGGTCGTAGTCCAGCGCTTCGAAGGAAATCAGGCGCTCGTTGAAACTTATGAAAGTTGTATGAAGATCACGAAGGTGAGGTAAATCGCCACCTTATCCTCATGCGGTTCTGATCAGGCGACATCGCACCTGTCGCTAGCAAGGTATTAAACAAGCCGTATGTGCCTCATCATGTTACCCCGCCTGGCGCCGCACCCTCAATCGCTATCATTCAATGGAATCCAATCCAAGCACAGATATCTTCAGCTGGAATCTGAAGTGTCTCTATGCCTCAACAATGCTTGAGGTGACCGTAGCAGGTAACAATCTAACCTCAGCACCAAGCCATTAAGGAACCTGCTCAATTTACCGCCCAACCCTTCAGGAATCCAGTTATTCATGTGGATATACATGACAAGTCGCTTCAAAGCGACGCCCAAAGAATCAAAACCCGCACGGTTCCTTAACATGGCCGTTAGTTTCGCCCTTTTGTGGCTCACGACAGCGAACGCTATCATCAACGCGGCCGGGATCTATCGCATTCTCTTCTTGGTGGTTCCAGGTGATACTAGTAACGGTTGGGAGATAATGGAGAGAGCGTACATGGAGCTCTATGTCGAGAGCGAGCTCATCTGGACAGTGTTAGTGCTCATCACGGACAGTGTCCTGGTAAGTCATTGCTGAATCTCGGTTTGCCTCAAGATATGACGAGTTGTAACAGGTTTACCGATGCTACGGGATCTGGTTCGACCGGAGATGGGTTGTCATCCTTCCTCTTCTCCTTCTACTGGCCAATATAGGTCAGTTTTTACCACTTCTAACTCTGTAACCCCGTCCGAAACGTGAAGCAAATAGGGATTGCGATCAAGGCTATCACGACTTTGTTTGGAACGGAGGAGCGTGATCTGACCTTGGACGTGGCCAACATCTTCATCTCGGCCTTGCTGCACATCATCATCACAGCCCTGATTTGCGGGAAGCTCGTCCATGTGCACCGAAAGATCAACAAAGCGCTCTCGTCAAAGACTCCAAACCCGTTTCTCGGTATGATCTCCATCTTGATCGAGTCTGCAGCGCCGCTCGCGGTCTTTGGACTAGCAACGGCTATAAACGTTGCACTTCCTCCGTCTGTGGAAGTGACAAAGGTTGGGATGGTACTTCAGATCCTGTACAACGTATGCATGGTGCGTTATGTCTTCCATTCAAGGGATAAGACCCAGAGCTAACGCTCGGTTAGGCGCTTTCGCTACAGTTGATCATCTTTAGGGTAGCGATGGGTTGGTCCTGGGCAGATAGGGACGAAAGCAGTGCTCTCATGTCGCAACAGATAAGGTTCGCAGATGAAGAAGATGCCTTTCAAAGGGTCTGAATTGACAGCATTTGAGTGATTTGAGTATTGTTGGTTTACCATGCTCCATTGTCTGAAGATTGAAACTCGTCAAGCAGCCCTCTCAGAATCATGCAGTGAAAGTGTGGTTTATCCGAGGACGAGTTCCTTCACGGCTGGTTTGGGAGATTACAAGGTACCCGGGAAGGAGACTGCTGCCACTTTTCCATCATAGAACCAAGGCCATGGCATGAACGAGGAGAGAAACATGAGTCCGATGAGGGCGTACATTTGATTGCTGCTCATGATCAAGCATATCGAGAGGCGATATCTGGCAACGCCGATAGTACCAGCTGTGAAGCGGTGATTCAAGGGAGGATCTTTTATTGAGAACAGAAGGGGATACCCATACTTGATGCTTGTGGCGGATGGTGGTCCACGTCATTAGGGATTTCCCGTTCTTTATTTTCGTCTTGCCGCTCGAGAGTCTGAGAAGACCGGTCTGACCGAGGTAAATTGGGTAGACTTCTAGACTATGGCTGCCTGTTGAACCTAGCCTTTAACACATTGTATTGTTTATCTGTCGAAGTTATGCCAATCAGCTTTGGAGAGAATCGTCCAGGGTGTGAAGGCACACTGGTGTTGGGGTGACTTGACTCCCTGCCTTCTCCCGAGACATGCATGATGCGCCACCCAAGATGCATAGCATTGCATGCCGATCAAGATTCTCAGCGCTAAAAGCTAAACATAAGTACACAGGTTAATGATGTGAATAGTGACGTTGAAGTGAATGCAATGGTATCTGAAATTCTGAGGCGCTTACCTTGAAACGCATGCAACGTCCGCAAAGAGGTGGCTCTGTCTACCCTCTCACATTTCTTCTCTCCAACCCTCTCTCCCTTCTCGTGTTCTCGTAACTTCAAGTAGACGTCAGGCGCCATCGATGGCTGTCTGGCTGAGAGATCCCCGTGGTAGAGCCTCCCATTAGCACGGTGCCCAAGGGAAAATGCTGGGTGCGAGCATAGTACGCGGTGTATGCATGACAAAGGTCTGTCGCGGTAAGTTCTCGTCTCTGATTCCCCCCACAGCAGCTGTCATCTTTGTCTAGGAAGAGCACGTTGTACTTTGTCATGCTTTTCCTCGTCGTAAGGCTAAGCAACTGCTCCAAGGGTGGTCAATCGTGATATTTACGAACCAGTTTGGGGGTACATTTGGCGCCGCCAGGATTAGGCCGTGCCTGTAGTGTGGGCTGAGTTCTCAGATCTCAGATCTCAACGCCGACCGATGATCCATAATCACCAATGGCCGTCCCATGAACCTCTTGGCTATGTTTGCTGGTGTTTTGCTCCAAGCGCCTTGCCCTCCGCAAGTCGGGGGTCGCGACGATCCCGCACCTGCGCTCCTTTCAACCCAAACTCCAACGTCGTTACTGTGCCGTTCACTTCAACTGTATAATTGGTTCTTTTCCAGTGCATCTGGTGGATGTACCTGCACCAGTGACGGTGCTGGAGGAGTTACCGCAGAGGCACCTAATGAGGAGGAGACGAGAAGGAGTCCGACGACCACATTGTGAGTCTGAGTGCTATGGTGAAGAGACTGAGGACTCGTGATTCGTGAAGGATACAGGGCTTCTGTCTCTTCGATCAAACACAGTGGTCTTGACTGTCCACTGTCGATTCCTCAAACGGCAAAAGCTTCGGTGTGCGATTAGACCGGTGACCGACCTGTCTGGCGAGTCTAATTTGCGATCGGAATCGAGTGTTTACGCCTTCTGTGCAGCTCGCTGTAGGCGTATCATCGTCTCATGTTGCACTGTTTGGTGGAAAAGGTATTTCGTTATGATTTATCTATTATTTACCCTTCCACCTCTCGTCCTTCCATCTCTCTCTCCCTCTCCGCCCCGTCTTTTCTCCTGTTTCAAGTGCCAAGTGATCATTCTCAGAGGACGAGCCACTCCATCGATGGCTTTCCGGTACAGTGTTCCATGGGTTAAAAGAGCCTGGGGTTCCCTTGCCTCGTACCGGGGACCTCACCGGGCGTTGTAAGTCGTTCCACCAGGGTCTGTGTAGGTTATCCGACGACCCATAGTTTAACAGGGTGTAATAGGTCGCTCACGTTTTGCTCAACGAACGAGCTGGTGGCAGAGGGAGAGATGTTGTGGATGGGATCATGTGGATGAGGATGGTGAGGAAAGTCAAGACCAGCTTTGCTGAGTGAGTTGGGAGCATTGTTGGAGGGGGGAACGACCAGCGCTAGAATCCTTGTAACCTGCAAGGATGGGAACGGGAACGGTGACGAAACTTCAGGTCATTCTTATATGTTTCGGCTGCATGTGATATGAATCTCGACTTTTTTTTTTTTTCTCAACATCAAGGGTCGTTTGCCGCCCAAGCAGGCTGCGTCGGCAGCCCAGTCCAGATTTCTAGGTTTCAACTTGATTTCAAGTCCTTTGTTCTTGGCGACTCCCAATATCCGTGAGGAAAGACCAGGGCAATCAACTAACGTTGACTGAACCACAACGCATGCATATCCCCTCCCCTTTCCCCTCGAGTTCCAAGTACCTCGGCGACTAGGCTATCAATAGAGGTGCGGATCCTCATTCCGCCTCGTCTTGGCAATCCTGGGTTCATCTCCTCGTCGTATTTTCCAGCATCCTTTAACGTTCCCTATACTTGTTTCTTGTTCTCTTGACTCTCGTCCAAAATCCGTTCCACCCCTCCCTTCTACCTTCTTTTCTTCCCTCAAGAACCGCTTGGTCGCCCAAGGCAACTTATCATCGCTCTCATTCACATCCATGCTCATTTCAAAAGTACAGTCTCCCCTTTTTGGGGCTCCTCCCAACTCGGAGTGTTCACCCCATTGATGACTGTCTGGTATAGTGTTCCATGAGCTATTAGATAGCGGGAGCGGTGTGCCCGAATTTCGCCACGAGGCTGCCGGTGCCTTTATCGAGGTTCTGTAGGAGGTACCAAGGCATTTATCAGTTGATGATTCCCTTTCAAGGAAGGTGATGGCGCGTTCGTTTTGGCGGGTTGTTTGAGTAGGAGACATGTGGGTGCGATGAGGAGGAGGGTCAAGATGAGCTTTGCGTCAAGCAGGAGCATCGTTGTGATGCCACCTTCGCTTACAGTGTCTTGGTCTGCTTTCAAGGTTTTTCCTCCCGTCTTAATCGTAGCATCGATCGAACATACAACTTTATAGGCCGTAGCTTTATCTATCACTTTTGATTTTGCGTCATTCACAAATTCTGTCCTCTCATATCGCAGTCGAAAGGTCGTGCGTTGACAAGATTCGACTGATGGGCCGACTCTAAGATTCACGCATCCTTCATCAGCCGCTGCTACTTCTCTCGCACTCCCCCCTGCATCAATCATCATAATTCCCACTCCATCGATGGCTCTGCGGGATAGTGTTCCATGGTGTAAAGATGCCTTTGATCCCCTGTCTGGGCCTGAGGAGGAAAGGGGATCTGCCGTACCTACAGGGCTCAGTGTGTCAGTCAATCCGCCAGTCGTTCGATGTAACGATGGGCTGCTACGTACAATTTCTGAGCTAAGGGTGTTGGTAGAGGGAGACTCGTCACTGGGGAGATCAAGGAGGTGGAGAGGATGATTAGTGTAAAGACCAGCTTTAAGTATTGGTTAGGGAGCATGTGTTGACTCGGAAGCGACCTGCGCTGATTAGGTTGACCTGCAAGGTGAGTGGATGTGACAGTCGAGCCCCTTGTCCAGTTCGAAGCCGTTATTAAGGTGTTTTGTATATAGGCGGGCTAGTCGGATCATATCATGGACTTTACTGATGTGATAGGCACGTGTTGCGCGCTTGGTGATCCCGGTGGTGGTCGTGGTTTCTTTGTGACCACCACTTTCACGTTTGTCTCTTGGCAGGTCAGTACCTGTCGAGGTTTGCCTTGGCTTGTCAAATGGATCGTCTGCGGCTCGTTTCGACACCGCGTTAGTCGGTCCATGGAACGTCGTGACCCCAGATGCTGATGACCGCTTTCGAGTCTCACTGTGCGTTTTCAGGTTTTCACGTCGAGGAGATATCTCTGGTGTCTACCAAAGCTACCGAGGGCCGGCTTGCACCACCCTACTAGGCTACCAATAGCCTAGCGTATGGGGCAACCATCGCTAGGTTCTAGGCGTCACCCGGGATTTTCCTTCTGCATCTCTTGCATTCTCCAGTGGTTGCTCTCGGCCGTCTTTCTTTCCAGGCGTAGGCTCGCCCCTCTCCATGTCCAGGCGGCATACAGTCGGTCTCGCTTCTGAGAGGCCTTAAAACCGCTACGTCATCGTCACTCTCAAACTCGGTTGCTACGGGATTCCTTTGTGTTCAATTTCGAACTTGGTTTGTCTCCTACCCAGTCTCTACCGCCATCGAAGTTAAACGCGTCTGATCTTGAATTTCTCGTTGCGAGCAGTTCCCAAAGACAGAAATGTCCAAGAGCACCTCCTGGGTATGGTTTTCCATATGAGAAGATCTCGCCTTTCGGCTCGTCAAGGAGCCCTGTTACTGGCAGAGTAATTCTGGCGATATCGCATGACGCATTTCCAGCTTGCTAGCTTTCGCTGTCGGGTTGGCCAACCATCCCGGCGGTCGCTTTCTCACCCTTCCCTATTCCCTCTTCCTCTACTCTCGTCGTCTCAGCCGAAGCCCTTTTCATTCGGTCCACTCTCTCTCTCTCTCTCTCTCTCTCTCTCTCTCTCATGATCGATTTTCGCTCACTCAGGAAACAAATGCAGGTTGGTGGAGCGGATTTGATCTTACGAAGCATACTCGCTGAGGAGTTACCTTCGATTGGCTATTCTTCTCCCTCACGTCACCTTGCGTAGTTAATGGGAACTTGAACGGATCTTATTTGTCGAGCCTGGGTCGAGATCATTGCGGCAGTGGCCTTCTTCGTTTCGCCGCTCACGAAGTCGAGAAGCCCGGTGAGGCCGGAGATGGGTGCCGTTTCTGGGATGAGTGGCCAACGTTCTTGGGCATTGCTGATACTTTGGCCTTCCCTTGGACGATGTTGAGCTTGTACTCGCATAAGAGGATTACAAAATTTGTTTGCACTCAAACTTCACGCTTCACGGGTTGTCCAGAAACATCTTCTGTTACTCAACGCTCCTGTTCCGCCACCACCTGGCATTCTTTGGCTGAAGTATCACCTGCACTATACTGGCGAGCTTCTGGGAGAACTGGACAAGCTACACTCCAGCGCTAAATGTCAAGATGCAAGAATGCTGTTAACGGGGTGGAAACGAATTGCATGGCCATCTGAGACGAAAGAGGTGCTTTTAGGACCGCTAGTGGAGCGAAACTCGACCTGATACAAAACAGTGCCTTCAATGTGTCAACCGTGTCGACGCTTCCACTTGTTTTCACTTCTTTGAGAGCAATGCAACTCAAAGCATGGGCTCTTGTTGATATCATCTACGAACCCGGTATGCAGGGAAGCCTGAAAGACCTCTAGCGTCGTTCTCGAAGAAACTTTGGGGTCTTGCACGAACTGGTGATTTTATCTCCCCTGTGGTATCTATCACCTGGCCGACGTTCACGAAATCCTGGCTATCGCCTCATGTTCCTTGGCAAAGAAGCCCTTTGATATTGTGCAAATATTCACTAGGGTGATTCGTTCATTTACTGCCCTTCTCATTTGCTTCCCCACTCTTCTCTCGCGTCTGCTCTGCTGCAATTCACTGTCGCCAATCGTCATCAAAGTCCCGATTCCATCGATATCTCTCCGGTACAGTGTTCCACGGGTTAAAGGACGGCGGACGCAGGCCCAATAGCATTGGCGGTCTTGCTGCGCCGTGTACGTTTAACCGGTGTCTGTGGTATACTCAACAATCGGTCGACACCACAGGCTGGGATAGATTGCTCACATTTTCTTTGATCTTGATGAACATGGTAGAGGGAGAGACGCTGCAGGCAGAATCAAGTAGGCAAGGAGGATGAGGAGGGTGGAAGCCAGCTTCGATGCGTGAGTTGGGAAGAGCATTGTTTGAGGGAGTGTGGTGGTGGGCAGCGACCAGCGCTAGATCCTTTTACCTGAAAGATGGAGTGAAAGTGTTCGCAAAGCGGCAGACAACGTTCTTATATCGTCCGGTGCGAGTGATACGAATCTCATCCTTTTCCTGCCTCACATGTACATCAGCCACTGACATTGACACATTGTCCGCTATGGCACGGCTTCTCGTAGTGATCCTCAATTGCTCTGATCTTTGTCTGGCTTGCGGCGCCAATAAGGCTCTGTAGCTCTAGGGGCAGAAACGGTTTGATTCATCCGAAGCTTCTCTGCGGAGAGTAGATGTGAATGTCTATCTTTGGTGCTCGTGGTGCATGATTGTTAGAGGTGCGCGCTGATCTTCGGTGCACGATCTTTGATCTGGAATGGTTCTCTCCCGTTCGGCCCTCAAGAATCTGAGAAGGCCAGAAAGGCCGAGAGGGAAGTGCAAAGATCAGTCTCACATCTTGAAGGTGCTTTGGTCTTCGAACGAGATGATCCTCGAAACGGGTACCCAGCTCCCATAGTTCAAGGCTTTAAGTCCTTTGTCTTTGGCAGATACTACTAGTACCCCCCCCATATGCGTGATTTGAGTCCACCTTAAACCGTTACACTACTTGTTCGATGTACAAGTTCCGTCGATTGCCCTCCTTACTTCTAACTCTGCTCTTTTCGTATTTCCGTTTCCCCCACGAAGAAGTTGATGCAGTTTCTATCATCCATTCACTCCATGTCTAAGTACCTTCTTCCGTCAACAAACCTCTATTTGCGCTTGCATGATATGTACACCATCAGCCGCACAAACGCTCATGGACTCTATTGATGCCAACTCTCCAGTACATAGTTCCATGGTGCAAAGGTTCTAGGGGCCGACTTGCCCATACTTTTTCGCCCCAAGCCCACTGCCACGAAGCACCGCTGTGCCTTTATCGAGGTTCTGCACGAGGCACCAGGTCATAAGTTGATGACCTGCGCTAAGCAAGGTATGTCGATGCACGCTTTGGAGGATTGTCTGAGTGGGAATCATGATGTGGGTACGGCTAGGAGGAGAGGAATGAAGAGCCTTAAGAAAGGTTTTGCGTGAGGAATGACCGAAAATGATACCAGAGAGGGGCCTGCGCCCGTTGGTGTGATGCGAAGAGCGACCGGCGCTAGGGATTCGAAATGGACTTTTGAGGCGATTATATGCCTATATCTGCATCGAGTATACGAGAAATATTTTATCATACTTCTTCAGTTGTTAGGGGGCTCGTCTCTGATTGACGGTGTTGCATCCCATCAAAGGAGCTGGGGGTGCGAACCCGGGATGAACATCGAAGTATCTGGCTGGTATCCAAGAATTCCAGCTTGAATGTCGCATTGAAAAGGACTTGATATGATATACTCGTAGATAATATATATTATATATAGCCTTTTCATCTCTCCCTCGTGTTCTCCCTCCCTCCTCTGCTCTCGCACAATCCCCATATCTTCAGTCGTCAGAGTGCCCAGGGCTCCATCGATGGCTCTGCGGTACAGAGTTCCATGGCGTAAACACTCCCTTGTTGTTGACTACGCCACTAATGAACAATGGGGATCGCACTGTGATGATACTAGGTGGGACCATGGGTACGGGTCTAGTATAAGCACTAGGTCAGTTATAAACCGAAAGCTGGTAGAAACTGTGGAGAATGGATGCGACGCACGAGTTGTTGGATACAGTGACTGGCAGAGGTAGCGGGGACGAGGTGGAGAGGAAGGTGAGGACGGTGAGAAGCGACAAGACCTGCTTTGATGGGAGCATTGAAAGCGACCTGCGCTGGATTCGGTTTGACCTGCAAAATCTGGGTTTGACAACACAGCTGCTGACCCAGTTCAAGTGGTTTATAAAGCATTTTGAACGTGTTTTGGCGTGACGGACAGGATACGGATCTCATCAGGGGTTTTGCCGACGTCACTGTCACGCCGCTTCTGGCCGGTGCCTGGTCTTTTGTTTTGACAACCACGTTCATGGACAGTTCTCTTGGCCTGACTGCTGGGACTGTCAACGCTCGCCTTGGCCGCTCAACGTATTGCTTGTGGCTCGTTTTGACAACTTGTTCGATGGTCCATAAAACACCTCGACCTCTGGTCTACGTATCGTTCTCTGAGTTGTAACTCGCGATCGCGTAGCGCGACCATTGCAAGGTGCTCTCTAGGCATCTTCTTCGAACTTCCTTCTGCGTTTCGTCACTGGCGCCTTTTCGCAGACTTGCCCCTCTGCATGTTTAGGCCTCAAACAGTCGCGCTTGCTTCTGAGAACTCGAATACACCACTACTCCACCGTCACCTCCGAACTCGATCGTTACCGACAGGTTTCCTTTGTGTTCAGTTTCGACTCTGGTTTTCCCGCTACCTGGAGAAGATTAGGTGGAGGAGAAGCGGGTGTTTGATGACGATACGGTGCATTCAGCAGCCCTGCGATGCTATTAATCCCTTGCCCGTCTCATTGGTGAAAGGTTGTTCAATATTTCATTCATTGACTACCCTCCTTACTCCTTCCCCTCTCCCTCCTCCGTTCTCTCCCAATTCCCCTTGTCAATCGTCGGAGTACCCACGCCCACGATACCTCTCCTGTGCAATGCCCCACGGGAAAAAACCCCACGGAGGAGGGCCGACTTGCAGTAGTGGTTTTTTTGGGCCTTGTACGATCGACGGCCGGGTGGGTGCGCGATATCCATCCCTACTCTAGGTTGAATGACATTTCATGAGATGCTCGAACATAGATGCTCACGCTTTCGTTGATGAACATGGTAGAGGGAGAGATGCGGCGGGTGTGATTGAGTAGGCGAGAAGCACGAAGAGGGTGAAGACCAGCTTTGATGCGAGAGTTGGGAGGAGCATAGTGTGCGGGAAGGTGATGGTGGGGACGGTGGTGGTTGAGAGCGACCAGCGCTAGATTCTTTACCTGAAAGATGGGGGTGAAAGCATTCATGATACGGCAGGTAACTCTATTATATGTGCTGGCTGCGTGTGATACAAATCTTGGTCATTTTTTAACCTTCAACAAGCACATCAAGGGTCTTTGCCAAGTCTTTGCCGGTGTCAGTGTACAGTGTCAGTGTACAGCACGGCTCGGCCTTTCGTCCCGAATCTCAATTGCTCTTATCTTTATCTAATTTGCCGCGCTCACAGTGGCCCTTGATGTTTTCTCTTCTTTTCTAGCGATTGACTGCACTCAGGCAACATTGACTCTCATTTCTGTAACATAATTCCCCTCCGGGCTGTTCCCCTCCCTTCTCGGAGTACGTATCTCTGGCTGCTTTTTGCGATAAGCACATCGTGAAGTTGTCTGGAAGGCAGCGCGATCAGCGTTGCAAAGTCGGTTTGGGAGATCGATGGACAGAAGCGCCCTGATTCATCCGAGGGTTCTATGCGGAGAGTAGATGCGAGCGCCTATTTTCGATGCTTTTGGGGACAGTGCGTGGTTTTTAGTCGTACGCCCTGATCTTCCGTGTAAGATCTTTGAGAAGGAGTTCTCCCGTTGAATATTCTCGTCTTGGCGCTCCCGAATTTCAAGGTAGATGCTGTACGTGTTGTTTGAGAGCTTTTCTTTGATTGACGGCGCTGCATCCCTTCGAATAAGCTGCGGGTACGGACCTGGGATGAACACCGTCGTTCTAGAGAAAAAGCCTGATTGCGAGAAGAAGGACAAAACCTTCTTTAGCGGGAGCATTGTTGGTTAGGGAAGCGACCCGGGCTGGATATGGTTGACCTGCACGACGGAACGAATCCAATGGCAGCACAGCTGTTGGTCCAGTTCAAGCAAGCATTTACAAAATGTTTTCTACGTTGCGGGCAGGATATGGATCTCATCATGTTCAGGGACTTTGCCGACGTCACTGTCAGGCACGTAATCGTTGAAGTGGGTGCCTATCCTTCTTTTCCGACCACCACGTTCATGGATTGTTCTCTTGGCGGGACTAGGTTGTCAGTATTACTTCGGTTCTCCTTGGCCGCTCAATTGGATTGTTTGCGCTCAAGTCGACAGCCACAACCCGTCAGCTGGTCTGTAAATATTGCATGGACCACAAATCGTTTGCTAGTCTATACCACGCGATGACTTTCGACTTTCAGTCTGGGTTTTGGCGTCGAGATCTCTCTTGTCTACCGCAGACTACAAGGGTACATCGGTGCACTTTCCTACCAATCACTCAGTGCATAGCGCAATCATTGCTATGGGCTTGAGACGTTTCCTTCAAACTGTGTTCTGCATCTCGTGTCTTCTCTGGCGGTTGCTCTCCACTGCCGTTTTCCTTCTAGCTACAGGCTTATCCTCTGCATGTCCGGGCCTCACAAAGGCGAGCTGGCTTCTGGGATCTCGTAAACACCGCTACTTCATTGTCAGCATCAAACTTGGACACTACAGGATTCCTTCGTGTTCGATGTCTAGGTTGGTCTGTCTCCTACCCAACTTAGACCGTCGTTGACGTTGAACCTGCTTGATCTTGGATTTCTCTCTTCGAGGAGCTCCCACATGCAGAACTGCCCAAGAACTCCTCCTGACATTCGCTCTGCTGGGAGCGAACCTGCTGCATGCTGCGGCCGAGATTCCTGAGAGGAATAGGATGGTTGGTTCAAAGGATGAGTCTGAGGATGGTACAGTGCGTTCAGCAGTGCGGTGCTATCAGCTACATGACCATCTCACGCGTGAAAGGGTCATTCAATTTCATTCATTCATTTGCTACCCGTCTCATTTCTCTCCCCGCTCCCTCGTCTCCGTTCTATCGCAATTGCCTGGCGTCAATCATCATTAGAATGCCAACTCCATCGATATTTCTCCGGTACATTGTTCCACGGAATAAAAGAGGCCGGAGGCCCACTGTTTCGAACTGGGGGTCTTGTTGAGCCTTGTTCGTTTAACCAGGGTCTGTGGTATGGGTTTCTAAGTAGGTCATTGATTAATAGGTAGTAGGTTGGGATACAGATTACTCACATTTTCTTTGATGAACGTGGTAGAGGGAGTGATGTGGTGGATGTGATGGAGTAGGCAAGGAGCACAAGGAGTGTGAAGACCAGCTTCGATGCGTGCGTTGGGAGGAGCATTGTGCTAGGGAGCGTGGTGGTATTGACGGTGGTGACGGTGGTGGTGGTTGAGAGCGACCAGCGCTAGATCTTTTCACCTGAAAGGTGGGGTGAAAGCATGCAGGAAGCGACAGGTAGTCCTTATACTTGATTATGTTTCGGCTGCATGTGATACGAATCTCATCTTGTTCTTTTTCTATTACCCAGATCAACTGCCGGTATCATTGTATGGTACGGCTCGGCTATTTCTTCCCGAGTCTCTCAATTGAGTTTATCTTTGTTAAAATTGCGGCACCGATAGGGGTCGGCAGCTCTCCGCGGTAATACTCGTGGAAGGTTGGGAATAGGCTTCTATTAACCCAGCGAATTATGAGGCAATCTTAATTCTCCCTCGCGCGATCGCTCTTCCTTGACTTCGCTCAAGTAACGTCTACTCTCATCTCTTTGCCATACTTCCTCTTCGCTCCCCTGGATCCCCTTTTCTGCCCTTCTCGTCATCACGCTTGTACTTTCGACGGCATTCCTCAGTCGGAGGAGGATTGGCTCCACTGATGACTCTTGGGTGCGATGCCCTTATCGAGATGGATCCATGAGTTTGCGTTGATATCTGCTTCGATTTTATTACATGAAATCTAGGCTTGTTTCCATCTCTTCATTTCTTTTTCTTGTTCTGCTCTTCTTCGCTCCTACACTGATATTATAGCTGCCCTCTCTTCGTTGGGCTGGCTCCATCGATAACTCTCTGGCACCTGGTTCCACGGTGTGAAAATGCCAGAGACTTTACGAACCAATGGCAAGAAACCCCTTGATGCTACGAGTTGCAAGGGCTCGAGCCTGTTGGCATGTGGGGTGCGTGAAGGGAGAAAGTCAAGTCATTCAGTCAGTAGAAGGCCAAGAAACACGGGTTTTGGACGAAATGTAAATCCTTACCCTTTTGGGGGGATAGGAAGACACACCGCCGGTGTGATTGTGTAATAAGGCACCAGGATGAAGAAGATGAAGCCCAAGTTTGTGGGAAGCGGAAGCATTTTGGTGAAAAGTACTGAAGAAGCGACCAGCGCTGGATTTCCTGACCTGCAAGTGAGATATCCGACAGCACAGCTGTGGTGCTGGTCAAGGTGTTGACCAAGAGCCTTTAAAACCGTACCTCGCATTGAGATTTGGATCTCATCGGCTGTCCACGAGTGGCTGACCGGGCAGCGCTGATCATGCACTGCATGGTACGTCTCAGTTACCACTTTTGTCGATAGAGTCCGGACTGGACTGTACGCCGTTCACTCTCCAGCGGAGTACTGGCGGCTGTATGGCTTTTGCCTCTCCCCTCCAATTTCTTTTCCCTCCTGTATCCCCGGTGTCTCCCGCTCGCGTTCTTTAATACTCAGGATGGTCCTAGTACCTGTATCGACAGCTGTCTTCCAAGGCATGAAGATTCCGAAATTGAATTCCGACTTCTCAAAGCAAGCTTCCTTTGTTCGACGGCTTTAAATAGCCTCTCAAGCGGAACCGCGTTTTTGTGGCTTGATGATGACATGGGTTTGAAAATCAATCGACAGGATCGCTCATATAGATCATCTTCCAGGTAGAAAAAGAGGCATTTTGATGAAGCCACGAAGTAAGCATTTTTGAGTATACTTGCCTTGAATTCAAGCTGCCACTGTTATTAGGATCTGATATAGATCTCCGAGTCTGCTTTGAAATCGTTGTGGTGGTGGTGATCTTCTCCTGTTTGCTATTCTCGCTTGACCGCTCAAGAATTCGAGAAGCCCGGGGAGGCCGGAAACGGTATATGTTCTGTCCAGGATGAAATGGCTTGTCCTTTGGTTTCGGGGGTGCTTCGCGATTCCATTGGATGAGACCATGCGTTGAGCCTGTACTTGCGTTTGAGAATTAAAAAGTTCGTTTGCCTTAGAATTGAGCCTACCAACCCAGAAACATCTTTCAGCAGTCACCCGCGTTTCTAGTCGGCTATGATGGTGTTTTTTTGGGAGAAGACCACGGCCTGGACTAAGAATCTCCAGCGCGCATGGCCAAACATGAAAAACTGCTGTGAATCAGGGCGCACGCGCGAATTCAATGGCCACTTAGGACAAAGGAGGTGGTTTAGAATCGCGAGTGAGGTAATGGCCAACATATAAGAGAGTCCGTGCAATATTTCGATCATAGCCCCAATCTTTGCACGCGTTGTTCTCCCCGTACAGGATGCTATCATGGAAAGTTCGGAATTGGTTACCACCGATTGGAGCTTGAAGACGCTCTACGCTGCAACCTTGTTGGATGTTGCGCTTACAGGTGAGTAAAGCTTTACCGGCCTTCTCCGACTTCTTATGTATGATGAATTCCCTGGTACAAGGCATGCAGTCCTTCATGTGGCTTTGGATGGCCACTGACCTTCCTGTGATCAAAAAGGCATCTCGGGGAGTTCGAATCCTCTACTTGGCTGTCAGCTTTCTTTTACTCGGGCTCACAACAGCGTCGGCTGTCGTCAATTCTCTAAGGATCTCCAGGGTTTTGTTTGAGGGCGTGGTTCTGCGTGACGTCTGTGCCGAGCTCTTAGTATATCGAGAGCTGGTGTGGCATCTCTCAATCATCGCTGTCGATAGTGTTTTGGTGAGTCTTGACGCCTACTATTTCAAGCAGATAACAGTGAATCAAACTTGTACAGCTATATCGATGTTACATCGTTTGGTTCGATCAGAAATGGGTGCTGGGACTTGCATTTCTTCTTCAGCTAGGGAACGTCGGTACGAACCTGGGTTTCTTACTACTTCGATTTGGGAAGCGCTCACTCGTTATTGGTAATATCAGGAGTTGGTGTCACCTCCATGGTGGCTCTCTTCAATGGGCCAATGGATACGAATCGTAGCCGACGCCTTCAAGTCGCTACCATCATGATCCCTGTCATCATGCATATCATCATCACCCTTCTTATCTGTCTAAGGCTGTTCTATACCCACCGACAAGTTGTGAAGGCGATTTCGTCGCCCTCAAATCGGCCAAAAAAACCCTTTTGCGCGCTTTATGTGCGTTCTCGTCGAATCTGCCGCCCCGTTTTCTATCTTTGGGATTGCAACGGCCATCGCATTCATGCTACCTCCTTCGGCGCAAGCGTCAAAGATCAGGATGGTGATTGAAATCCCCTTTAGATTTCTTATGGTGAGTTATACTTCTGTCATAAGGGTATGCTGCTGTATCCCAAGTTGCAGTGTGCTGGATTTTACAGCTAACATTGTCATGTTTACAGCCCTTCTCGCTCCAGCTTATTATCTTCAAAGTGACCATGGGATGGTCTTGGGCAGATAAGAGAGAGACGAGTGCCCTGATATCGCAAGAGATCAACTTTGCAGAATTTGAGGCACATATTCGGATTCGAACAGTGGAGGAGATCGTCAATGATAGATAAGCAAGGGGATCGACACTTAGACTTGCGTCCACTTCTTCGAGAACACCGTTAAACCATATTGACGCTATACCACTCAACATATTAATATCTTCCCTGCATAGGATGACTGAAGAAACTCCTGCGTTGAGTCTTCAAGCTTCAAGCGCCGGTCGTGACGCGCACCCTAATTAATGCTGCTCCTATTTCCGCTTGCCGGAAGTTGCCATCATTTTTGTCAAGATGCTCTTTCTTCGGTGCAAGTCCTCAACCCCTACCTCTCAACCCTTTCGCAGGAGACACGCCTACGCATGCGGCTTATGCAGAATGCCTTCGCTTGGAGCAAAAGAAGGGATGGGATCAGCTTGCAGCAGGCTTTGGGCAAGACTTTTTCGACGCTTTCATGAGCGACTTGCCTCCTGTGGTCGTTGCTCGTGTCCTGGGTCATGCTCTGCGTATTTCTCCTAGTTGTGAAAGTCGAAATGTTCTAGCACCAGATATCATCGGCTGCAATGCCTACCCGACTGATCAGTATGTGACAAATACAGTCCGCTGATCGTCTGGTTGACCTGCTCACAAGAGATTAGGCACTGTAGCCCTGAGCTGCTGGCTGGCCTCGTGCATCTCTATGTATTCACGATGATTCGGATATGTGAGTGTATTCGTTGCAGCGCTACAGCCAAATTTACCCTTTCAGTTTAAAACCCCAAGGGGCGAACTCCTGTACTGTCAACTACCCCGAGTCCAAAGGATTCCTTTGAGGAAGCGGTTAATGCTCCAAGCGATCATATGAGTCCCTCATTGACGACTTCGAAAGTTCTGCGAGAACAGGTGAGGCCACGCTTACTTCTTATTCTACCAGTTTGCTAACGCTTCGCTCCAGATCTTGATCCGCAATGGTCGTCGTTGCGCTTTAATTGGAAGCTTTAACTTCAAGCAATGGATCCTCCATGGTGAAATTGGACAGAGGCCAGTGGAGACCCATGTGGCCCATATCATCAGTCAGTCTCTGACATCAAATATCGGCGGAGTGACGGACGCTTCTCGAAAGCAGGTGGGCCTCGTTCGATCGCCTTTTTTCTACCGTTATTAATCCGCTTGTGTGCAGTTTAAATGGGCCACCACACCTGCAGCAGTCCTCGAGCGTTTTGGCGGCTTCAAAGCTTCTGATTTTCTCGATGAAGGTAACCTCAAGCACCCTAATCTCAATAACGGTGAAAATGCGTTCATCTTGGACAGTGGGACTCCACATACTCTGTTTGGCTCTCTAAACCTCTGGCTCTCACCCGCAACGGTACGTAGACGTCTTCTCGCATGATATGCGTGTTTTGAACATGATTCTACCGTACCTGATACATATGATGTGCATGTTCCGGAATCGGTTCTGGGCGGGCGGTCCCTCGAAACCTTGGGTATAAAGCGTCGAGTCGTCTTCAACTCAGCCACCTTGTCAGATGGCACTGTCGTTTTGCTTCCCAATCCAAAAGTCCTCGCCCTCCATGCTGCGTGTGCACAGGTCGCCCACCTGTCAGGTGCTGCAGAGTACGTGGAAGATCTGTACGACGACTATCCAGATGTATTGCGCTCATGGCTGAATCAAAAGCCTCAACTGAGTTGTCACGAAAACTGAAGAGGTTGCAGCTCATCTCCTCAGCTACTTGATTTGCAGGTTCGACTTCTGAACGGTAGGACGTTGTATTGTCGAAATAAAATCAAGGAGTGTACCCACCATCACACCGCTGTTTTCGAGACCAGAAGATCCATCCAGATCCCTCCCCTCCTGCCTGTCAATTGGATTAACCTAAGCGGCTTCCATCATGTGATCTATCATAGTCCAACAAGTTTGCAGTAGACTTGCCCGAGCCCCATCCTCTTCATTCGACGCGCTCTGACAGGGGTTCTCCAATAGATTTATTGCTCGCGTCCCTGTGTCCTCCGTACTAGAGGCATTGTCGACGTGCTGAAGGGCTATGGAATTCAAATGCCTTCTGCTGGAATTCTTTTGAAGGTCATTTTTCAAAATTAACCCCCAATGTTCAGAATATGTTATTAACGGTGCTTTTAACGTCTTCGGTGCCTTCGAGGTCTTTGGAAGAAGGCCAAGTCGTTCCATAGCCAGGAAGCTTGACTCGTTTTCCGACGTCCGTAACTCCAACTTACTCCATCTGTCGCGTGATCGCGGCTCCTCCGGGGCTGGTATATCTTTGATTATTGTCAATGACTTGTTGGGTATCGCGGCAGATACTAGACATTACCTGGAGACTCAAAGCTAAGCCTTTCTTCTCCGACACTTTCATTTATCGCTCGGCGATTGCAAAAGGGTCGATCGATATGGTATGTCCAACGTCTCATGTACCGCAGCCTTAGCAAAAGATGCTGAACACTTGGTATTCTAGGCCCCTCAGGATCTCGCAGTAACCTATGCCGCACTCATCCTGGTTGAGGATGGCATAGAGATAACTGTATGTCGCATTCGAAACGGTCACCACTGTAAACCAAGCTTACGCCGGATGTCCCTGATTCAGGCTGAAAGGATCTTGGTGCTCACATCGGCTGCCAGAGTCGATCTCGAGCCCATCTGGGCCTCCCTTCTTGCTAAAGCTCTTGCGGGAAAGAACATCAAAGACCTCCTTACGAACGTCGCGCTTGCAAGAATCCCGCCCGCAGCGGGCGGCGTACCTGGTGGTGTTGGTAACGTAAATTCTGCTGTTGTGGAGGCAGAGGTTGTAGAAGAATCGGATTGCGAGTGCATGGTGAGTAGCTGGTTCTTTAACCGTTGTCGAGAGGTATATTGGGATGTTCACATCTTTTCAGGGTCACTTGCTCTTTGAATAAAACCTTTTCGTTCCTCATGTATAAAACGTTATGGTGCCGACGCAGAGCACATCATAGCAGCCAAATATCTTCTCGCTCACGGGGAGATTCAGCTTCTCGGCTCTCTTACAAAATATATGTTGATGCAATACTGTGTTCACCATTCAAGGTTCGACGATTTCAATACGATATGACGTTGTAATGTAGCAAAAGAAAGCGAGAACACTGTATCGGAGTGTTGGTCTACAGACTGACACATCTACATTGCCATCTCTTCGCCTCCTCTTCATCACCCGAATTAGAGGCTTCTATCATCCAATCTATTATCGGCCATCTAGTCTTTTGTAGCATTGTCCCAACCGCGTCAAAGCACATCCATACTTCCCATGATTCTAATTCGCAGTCGTTCATGACAGATGACAGGTTTGGGAACCAGGGGTCGATAGCTGCACGGGTAAGGTCGGGCAACTGTGACGTCGATAAGACCAACGTGCCTGGTTCTGCTGCTGCGCCACGATCATTATCCCTAATAACAAGGTGCGCAGGGAGTTGTGAGATTGAGGGAAACATCAGGGAAACTATAGTTCGTTGGAATCGAGATAGCAGAGCTAATTCCTCATACCAGAGCACTTTCTCCGCAGAAGACTTGTTCGCAATCCCCTGATGGTGCTGGTGCGAACTCTTTCAAGCAGGGGCTCAACAGGGAGTACAAGAATTGTCTTGCAAAGGGCGCACAATTAAACGTATAAACGTATCGCTATTTGCATGTTGTGGAAATCGTTTCAAATATGTTGATCATAGTTTGGTTGAGCTCTTCTACACAGAACCTATGCTAATGGACCGATGCGAGGGGGTGTGATTACGAGTCTCCACAGAGTCATCCAACTGAAGTTCAAAGTTGATTCCAGATAGCATTCCTTGACTATCTTCTCTACCAGCCCATGAATTTCCCAGAGCGACACGGAATATAATCAGCTGAGGAGAAAGTGTCTGGCGTCGGTAAAACATCAATAACCGTCTCTTGAGAGGAAGCAGTCAAACCTACCGCGGCAATTCGATATCCAATAAAGAAGATTGTGTCAGCTCTGAGGACACTTATTTTATCCTCCATGAGTCTGACGACGGCAACTCCCAAACCAAAAACCGCCAGTGGAGCAGCTGATTCCACAAGGATGGCAATCGTGTTGACGTATGATTTGTGTTTCGCTAATGGGATGACGCGCGAGAGCCGCCGGTGCGCATGAATTAGACGTCCAGAGATTAGACCGGTGATCAGGATGTTGAGTACTACGGAGAGGACGATGTCGGCAACGTTAAGCTGGTGATACACGGTGGTGGGTTCTGTTAATGAGAATGTGAAAGATGGGATTCCTACTCCAAGATTCGCGAGGAAGACGAGGAGAGGAATGAGTGCCACCCAAGCCCTATCATACCAGACGGCGTAACAGCGGTATATCTAGACAGGGAAATGATGAGTTTGAGCCTTGGAATACCGAAGCCGTGACGCGACCCACCAGAAGTGCGTCTGAGAGCCAGACGAAGATATTCCAGAGGAGGCTTCCTCTGAGCCACAAACCAAAGTAAACCTCGTTGTAAACATCCCATACTTTGTCAAAGTCCACAGCATTGGGAACAAGACGAGAGAGAATTTCGAAGAGGGATATGCATCCAATAATGGTGGACCCGCACGATAGGCATGCCAAAATAAGGCTGACAATGAGATAGACGAGCCGAGCTCTCTGGACAGATTTTGGGGCTTGGAGATAGAGTGATAGCATGTAAAACCACATGAATAGCTGTACCGCTACATTTTTGTGACTTTGGGATCTATTTAAAGGTGATAGATGCTTACCAGATAAGCTTGCATCAATAACCACTCCAGCGAAGTCTGTCTTCAAAAGCCAATCAAGGTAAGCTTGATCTGCGGACATGGGAGAGAATAATGTGGTACGGGTGGAGTCAGAGTTAGTCCGACCTTATATCTGGTTTGAACCCACCTGCTAGTTCAAACTTCATTCGAATGCTAGTGTATGATTGTGTATCTCGGTACAGCCTGGCTTCCCCTTGACAATGTTTATCTCTGAAGCAATAGATGAGTTGAGTAACCCTCCTTCACAGGTACGACGGTCAAATTCAGGAGCCGATGCTAGTACGGGTGTAGAGAAGAGGGAGTCGAGGTCCGGCACAGTACCCAGACACAGCCTTGTTTGATTGATGCATCCGAGATGCTGATGACCGCCCAGGTTCTATCTGCGCTCAGATATACATAGCAAGATGAAGTAAGATGCAGCTAAGGCACGACGGATAAGGGGTTTCCGAGCGCGCCTACAAGTAGAGCGATCCTCAAACCATCACTGAAGCAGCCCCCGCCGACCTGGGTTCGGAATCATGCAAGCGTATCGAAGGTCGTAAGCTGTGATGAGAGCTGGGCCAAAACTCGGGTGGTTTCACATCCTGGTTTCAAAGTGGCGTCGGCTGTCGGCAGGAACGAGTTCGCGGGCTCGAGGGACGAGGACAGTTAAAATAATTTCCGAGAATACATTCAGCAAGTCAATCATAGCCTCCTGTCGAAATTGAGGGGGGAAGTGCAGTTGAGTTGGAGCCACAGCCTACATCAATCTGATCCGTCAACGTCAACTCAACGGTTGAGCCGTTTTCAAAGACATCCCAGTCGATGTAGCAGTTTGAATGCCACGGCTTTCCATCTATCTTGACGCTCTGTCATGTTTCGATTCAGCGTATGGTTCTCAACTACAAGGGATTTCGGCAACGTACGTCAACGAACACCTTTCCTCCTGTGCCACTCTCCGGGTTTCCTTCAAAGTTGACGGCCCTGATTGTTGCAGTCTGTTTCAAAACAGGGTTATAAAAGGAGATCTCCCGGAAGTAAGGAGAAGAGATGAGGAATTGACGGGTGGAAGGGAGGGGGTACATTCCAGCGAGATAGAAGGCGGCGTAGCTTCCCATGGCACCCGAATCTGTTGAAGTTGTTTAGTTTAGGATTCGAAGAACGGGAAGATATGCCCACCATCGTTTCCCGGTAGACCGTGGGTGGAAGTGTTAAAGAATTCCGCGATAACCTGTCGGGAACGCTGGGTACTGAGACCTGGACTATTGGCGTAGTGATACATGAACGGCATCTGTTGGGACGGTTCGTTCGTTGATTCAAAGTAACCCTTCAGACGCGGCTTTCAGTCGCGATTATGCCGAACATAGATGCTGATAACTTACGTTGGTGAAGATGAAGTCCAGTCGCTTAATAAACGCCTCGCGACCGCCTTGAAGTTCGATAAGCTTCGCGTTATCTTGAGGTACGTATTGCGAATACTGCGAACAGACGTCATGATAAGAGATGGGGAAATGCTTTAGTCTCGGAGAATCACTCACAACGATGGGCGACCCTTCGTAGAATCCATCTCTTCTCGCAGCATTCAAGAAGCAGGTTGCCTTCTCAGGATCATGGATACTGCAGTGGCGAGGATCGGTATAGTTCCATGTCCTATCTGCGAAACGTGGCTATCGAAGCACGATCAGCTACCATCTCTGCAGGATCGAGCACGGTTCTCACTTGCATCATCCCAGAAATACTGGGTTCATCAGGAATAGAAACGTTCGCGTTCCATACGTTAACAAAGTTTCCAGCACGTTTCATGTACTAGGACAGGGATATAAGCTGGAGAAACCATCGAAAGACTGCACGACGAACCTTGTCGAAATCGTCTTTCCTTCCGATCAGTTTCGCCACTTGAGCGATCGCAAAGTCGTTGAAGGCATGCTACACAATCGTTAGAGAGGTTTCGAAGGCCTGGTAAGCAAACGTACCTCTGCCGTTCTGGACACCTGTTTCGTGTTTGCACCTCCAGGAGCAAACATATCTTGGGGGATGAAACCTAACATTCGATTCAGGAACCTGGACGTGGGGCATGGCATAGAAAAAGCGACGTACCGTACTGCTTCCATGCTTCAGCTTGCCGCCCTTGAACGTTCCAGTTTGGGGGTTGCTTCTCCGCATCGGCAAGAAGAGCATTATAGAGATCAGCGGGAGATACTCCCAAAGACGTGGCCTGCTTGTGGAATCTGAACGCCAACGTCAACAGGGTCTGAAGTGATGCCTAATATCGAGCACTTACTTGACGAAGAATTCGCCTAGGACGGGGTCAGCGTTGCTTCCTCCTTGCATGTAATGCTGAATGGTGGCTCCGCGGCATTCAGGTAGCCAGCCTACGTGATTCCTGGTCAGGATCGTTTCCCGTGGGTGACGGAAAGCTTGTGAAACAGACCTTCGTTCTTTTGGATATCGATCATTCCCCTGACAATCTTGGAGAAAGTGACTGGGTCGTGGAGGGACATCAATGGGTATAGCGTGCGGTATGTGTCCCACTGAAGAAGTGGTTCGGAGTTAGCAGGGATTCGCCCTTACTGGAAGCAGAGACTCACGTTGCAGTAGAGAGAATCATAATAGGGCTCCTTCGACTCCCAATGCGGGTTCTCGCCCGTATCTGTTGCAATTGAGATTCACGTCGAGTGAGAATGTTTCTAGTGGTACTCACAATCAGCTGGGACGATATGGGTTCGATAAACCTAAGACGATTGGGTGAGGATCGAGGCATAAACGGAGGGAATGGCTTGAGGACTCACCGAAGAATAAAACAACTCAACGGTATCTCGTGGAACACCTTCAGTATCTACCTGGATCCTCCCAAGTACGTCGTTCCACTGCTTTCTCGACTCCTTGTGCACCCTGTCAAACCCGTAATCAGGTATCTCTTGCTCTGCAGACTGACAAGCCTGTTCGGAAGAGATGAACGAAACACCAACTCGCACGAGGATAGATGTCATGCCGCTAGGGGAGGGCGCGAAGGTTAACAGAGCACCCATTTCCGGTTGGAATCCTGGAGGCAACGGCGTGAGTAAGATGAGAGGACGTGCACGTAAAGGCGCCCTACCGTAGTAGACTTGTTGAACGTTTGTCGTCCCTCGTACGGGGAAGTTGTTAAGCCAGACACCATACTCGGTTGGCTTTCCCAGGCTATAACCCTCGCCTTTGAAAGTCGCGCAGACGTAGGCTCTGTATCGACCTGGGCAGGATCAATACCTGGCCAGAAATTTATCTGAGATTATTCTCACCTGGACCGAAAGAGGCTGCAAATGAAGCTCCACCTTGCACAAGTCCAGTGTTGGGATCGATTGTCATGACGGGTTCGGTACTGCTCCGTGAACCATCGTTGGTCAAATCGAGGAGGATACGCGGTTGGGTTGTTCCAGGTGGGAAGGTGTATCTGTGAAGTGCGGTTCTCCGCGTAGCAGTGAGCTCAACTCTGATTCCGTTCGTCTACAGTCACATAGGTGAGAAGGCGAACCGAAGCAGGAGATACGTTCGTACCAGATTCGTTGAGAAGTAACCCGGAGAGGCGAAAATCGTCGGCTACGCCTGAGAGTACAAAGTAAGGATGAATACATTGTCCGAGTGAGATTAAACATGCCGTCTGAACGAAGTTTACGGAGAAGCTTTCGATTGTTGAGAGATGGAGGGCATCGTTCAAAACTCGAACAATTGGCGTAGGCCCAGATTTTGAAGTTCGAGAGTGGAACGGACTAACAGGGCTATGAGTATCAAGAAATAGTGGAGAGGAAGGGTACATACCCCTCCAGTCCCAGTGTCGTGTAACTGGGAAAACCCTGTGACGTTGTAGATTGGGTTACTGTCGTAGCCAGCATGCTACGTCGTGTGATGTGGAACATGGGACGCAAAGTAGCGAAAGGCACAACTTACGTTTCCTGGCGAGTCTGTATCCATCCCTGCCTTTACCATTCCATGAGGAATCGTCGCTCCGGGAAAGACATGGCCAACGTTCGTCGTTCCAATGAACGGATTCACGAAACTCGCAGGATCAGCGATTCGAGGTTTGGCCTCCAACGGCTCAGTTTGACCATAGCAGCGAGTGGTGAGCAGCAGCAAGAAGCATGAGAGGGTTCTCATCGTGGACATGCAGATAGAGCGACAAGCGTCGACATCTTATAGAAGACCACGACGCTTCCGTCCTTCCCATCGCGTGAGGGGAGGAGTTCCAAGCCGCTCAACGACGAAGCGACCGCACGCACATAGCTGGTGGGTTGTCCACCTGAGCATCAAAGAACCGACCGTGGCGACTTTGTGGACGGTCACGAGGAGCGAACTAGTAGTGTCGCGTTGCCGTTCCGACCCACCTTACGGTAGAAGCAGCCAGAAGAAGCAGAGAAGCCGGGGGACGGAAGCAGAGAGGGCGGGAATCATAACATCGTTTTTCCGTCATAAAATTTGGGCGTTCAAAGTGACGAAGATATATCAGGGCATTCATGTCAATTCTGGAGTAAAAATTCATCGAGCGCTGAAGGGGCTCATCGAAGTAACGGTTCAAGGAGATTGTGGCTTGTGACAGGTATTTCCATCGCCGACTCGGCAAATGCCGGTTAGCTCCTATTTTAACAAGGCTTTGAAACTTGTCGACCAATGCGATGAGGAACATTGATCTTGCTGTCGGGCTTCAATGTCTCCGGATTTAGCTCGACAGAAGCAAGGAAGTTGATTGTACTCGAGTATAGCCCAGACTGATCGGCGTCCGTCGACCTTCGACAGCAACTTCCAAAGTCGCTAATACGGAAATTTTGCTATATCGTGAGGGGTTATAAACGAGGGATTTGAAAGTAAAAAAATCCCCTGCGCGAATCCAGTCCTAAATGGCGTCCATGACAGACTTCGAGGTCCGAAAGCTGGCCCTTCGGTTCGGTGCACTCATTATATGCGCCTTTCTCGTCAGTAAGTGATTGATTCTCTTACGCATACAGAGAGTATCTATGACGTTGAAAGGTCTCCATGTCTATCTCTGCGCACACGGGTGGGCTCACTACCGCCGGTCTGCCAAAGCGATACAAAAAAATCACCAAACCTATGTTTGGGCAATGTTCGTGATCTTAGTATTGTCAACAGCAACATTCGGGCTTGAGGTTGCCTTCCTCTATACGAGCTTGAGCCAAACCCAAGGAAGGACCTCTCCCCAAGTTCTTTTGCGACTGACTAATGTGCTGCAAACCTTTCTTGGCCTCACTCATGCAGCCGCTGCAGGGATACTGGTCAGGTTTCTCCACAACTTATCTACGACAGCACCACTGACCCCTTGCGGACACGCAGGTATGGCGATGCTATTTGATATGGACAGGGCGAAGATGGATTGGATTAATACCCCTCTTGCCTTTGTGGCTTCTCTCGGTATGTTTCTAGTCTTGAGACCCAATAGCTATTTGGATCTCATGCTCCCGCGCGATCGGCGCAGCTTTGGGCATAAAAGCTATCGTCGTTCAGACCCAGTGCAGACGAGAAGTCCTCATAGGCTTCCCCGATGCCTGCAACGAGGAGGATCTCTTCCTGCACCATAGCCTCTACTTCGTCGCTGCGACCATTGTTAACGTGGTATCCACAACACTCATTTGCATACGACTCCTTCATATGAAGCACCGCATACTCAACATGGATCAGTCGACCGACCGTTTTGGAAGAGGAGCCTCGTACAACAGGATCACGATGATTCTTGTTGAATCAGCCCTTCCATCCACTGCAGTGGGGGTGTCTTGTGGTATCTTTTCTTTAGTGAATCGTTCTGGCTACTGGTACTTTGCGCGCAGACTCTGGACACCCGCAACTGTAGGTTGAAGCTCTCAGTCTAGATGTTCGTCTGTTGCTGACTACCTCCTTCAGGCGCTTGGTGCCCAGTTCATTTTCTATCGTGTAACTAGCGGAGCTTCATGGACGTCGAGCCCAGGTAGTGGCGAGTATGAAGTATCGCGCTCGATTCGATTCGTCTCACGCACGCGCCAGGAGACAAGCACTCTGACCTCCACTCACGCTCACATTACCCTTCCCTGTAGCCTTCATCATGGCGCTTAAGGAGTACTTGTAATTGATGATACTATTGCTTATCTAGAGGGATTTGATGGGCCAATGATTCGACCATCATGCAAGCCATTGCCCAGTCTATCAGGCTTGACAATCAAAAATAATACCTATGTCACAGCATGGCGAAAGGTCCTAACCTGTCCTGAGCTATATGACTTCGTCCGAGGCGTAGTCCGACGAGTTGGGACGATTCTAGCACTAAGAACCACTGCAAGCTGGCCTCTGATGAGCGTAGGTATGGCTAAAATGTAAATGGAACAACCATAAGTTTGCAGCTCTGTGCCGAAGCGGCTTGACCAGGAGCACCATAGCTTGGTTTTCGCTCGAGTGAAACAGTGAAACTCGAGTGTGCCAAAGTGCAGTGCAAGTGTGGCTATGTTGCATCTTTCATCACGGCTTTCTCTGTTCATCAGCTTCTCCCGTCTAGTGATGAGCCAGTGTGCGAAGATCTACATCAATCTTAGCGCCCATGAGCACGGGCAAAGAAATGGTAAACAGCGAATATGTAGTATCCTCGTTCGCCTCCGCCCTATCCGTGAATGGTAAAGTCCGGGTGACGATCCTGAGGCGCATCCTTTCTCGAGCCGCTGCATCGTAAAAAAAGCCGGTAGTAGAACTAGGTTCAGCTAAGTAGAAATGGGCTATCTACGGAGATCTAGCCTTGATAGTAGATGGTTGTATTTCTACACTAGATCTAGGTGTACGTTTAGACGCGGTAGATGGCTGTAGTTCTACTGCCAGCTAGTAGATATTGCACATCTTGTAGATAGTCGTAGATCTACAATAGATCTACTACCCAATCAACAACAGCTAAAAAATATTGCCCCTGTTCACTCTGGTACACGCATATAACGGCTGGCAAACGAATGTATTGGGAGAATGTCTAATTTACATGACAGACGAGGCATGTATACAGTACGAAATGGGGTATAGGTAACGCCGAATGGAGAAGACGCACCACTGGTACTATGTGCTCCAAGGTAGCTGTAGGATTCTTGTCCTGGTAGTCGTT
Organism: Coprinopsis sp. MPI-PUGE-AT-0042; assembly: GCA_020736565.1. Taxonomy (NCBI): domain Eukaryota; kingdom Fungi; phylum Basidiomycota; class Agaricomycetes; order Agaricales; family Psathyrellaceae; genus Coprinopsis; species Coprinopsis sp. MPI-PUGE-AT-0042. The sequence goes on along the minus strand of JAHBOF010000230.1, from coordinate 26,976 downwards.
CAAGGGCCCGCCTAAGACAAAAAAGAGTTCTAATCAATGAGAGATTGTAAGCAAGAGGCGAGGACACTTACAAAGTAGACCATTAAGGGGAACGCTGCCGAGCGTGATGACGACAGGTGAATTAGCACGCCCAGCAGCGAGCAGCGAGAATCGCCCTGCTCACCGTTCTGTTTCGTCACTGACCCTCATCAAGACGCCCCGTTCGGACACTCGGTCCGTTGTTGTCGATAACGCCGCTAAGAAGACCCAGGGGAGCTGGTGATAACCTTCGAGACGAGTGGGATTCCATGAAGGCGAGGCGCTATAGATGATCAGGGGATGGGTGGGCTTTATCCTTAAGAAGGGCGTGGTAGTTGTACTTGGCGATGTTCGTCGTGGTGGGCGTGGTGGGCGTCGTCGTTACCATCATAGAGGGATGGGGAATCGTCGTCGTCGTTGCAGCTTTTGCGGCGGCAGCAGCAGTGGTGGTGGTGGTGGTGGTGATGGGTCAAGGAGGAGGGAGGAGGAGGAGGAAGTAGAAAGGTCGGACGAGCAGCGGATCATTAAATATGCTTTTGAATCGGAGTTTCAATACCCACAACCGCCCAGTCAACTCCAGAGCTTGCAGAAACAGACGTGAATATCACACTAAAGTAAGGGGCTAATAAGAAATAAAGAATTTGTACACTTACTACAAATGAATAAATGGCAAAGCCCTACATGCTGAAAGTAGCCGCGAGTGTGAAGCAATCTTAAATTGCCTATTGGGCGACTAGCCTCTAGGTGCTTGGCTGGAAGGTAGCCTGTAGAAATATTCAAGTTGTACTGCCCGAGTCATAGCTCGCAGCAGCAATATTGTATATCTACACGCATATGGATGTGCGTGCTATAACTAGTGTATATCTACATGCCGTCGGGTAGACGTCTGTAGATCTATTGTAGATCTGTCAGCCATCAATTAAGTACGTCGTACTCCTGCTGGTCATCTCGTCGGGCTCTGATGGTCTACCAGCCATCTATGTTTTCTGAGGTATTTCTATTGTAGAGCTATTGATCAGCTATTAGGTGCACCGTGAGCTACGCATAAATAGGTAGACCTCTGTAGTTACGGTAGATCTATAAGCAGCTTTTTTTACGATGGCCAGGGTTTCTAGACAGTGTATCTAGAAACCCAGGGGTACTAGGGGTAAAGGGGCTTCTCATTAGTTTTATCCAGATTTTTGATCATAGAGAGACGCCTTAATATCAAACGTTACATACACCGTTCATTAGGTGACTTGTTGAAATGATAAACATGGATGATGCCCTTGGCACCAGTTGTTTGAGGTGGAGTGCGGAAGCGAAGAGAATGGACGGGTTGGACGCTGGTATTTGGAGTTACCCTGGACAGCCGGGTTGACGACACCGGAAAGAAGCTTCGCTGATAGAAAGATTGGCCTGCGCTACTATATATACAAGAGGAACGAAATAATAACAACATCTTACACATATGTTTTGACCTCTGAGCGCCGAAGGGAAATGTCGACCCACAACTATTCTGACGCGCTGGTTCTCCCCTTGACCTTTGGTGCGCTTCTGATATACTCATCTTTAGCCAGTGAGTCGGAGTACTCTTGCGTAGATCCCGCTTTAATAGATTTCAAGGCCTTCATTTCTATTTATGTGTCCATGGGTTTGTCAGTTCCGTCGGTCACACCCGCTTATACGAGACAAGCGCCGGAATTATGTTCGCGTGATGTTTGTCCTTCTGGCGCTCCTCGACAACTGCTTTCGCATTCGAACTTGCCGACTTCTACATCTCATCCAACTTCGAGAAGAATCGTGTCTCTGTTCGACTTTCGCTTTGGCTTGGTGTTCTTCTTCACGTCTTCATTGGGATTACTCATCTCACCGCCGATGGTCTACTGTGAGTCCTTTCCACGGTTGAAGGCAAAACACGGATGTTGAGGATGGTGCAGGTGTGGAGATGCTATGTTATCTGGACAGGAAGGTGTACATCGGTGTGGCCCCTCTTCTGCCATATTTCACGTCATTAGGTGTGGTCCGTCTCGCATTCACTTTACTCTGAATTAATCTAACCCCTTTGTAAGCACTGGGAATTCTAGCGATTGTCAGTAAGTGCGAGGTGGTGCGTTTGTGCCAAAGAACAATTTCTGTGTTGAAAGGGGCTTCGAGCTTCATCGAGGCCTCTACTTCCTCTTTGCAACCAGCGTCAACGTTGTCGCCACAACACTCATTTGTATTCGGCTTCTTCGTATGAAGCGACGAGTGGAAAAGATGGACTCTTCGACGGAGAGACTGGGCGGAACAATCCCATATACAAGGGTAACGATGGTACTCGTCGAGTCAGCGCTGCCGTTTCACAGTAATGGAATCTCGACTGGGATTATCGCGTTGGTCAAGACTCCGTCCTCGTATTATGCGTGGTCTTCGTTAGTCGACTTTGGACGATGGCAAGCGTGAGTTCCCCCGCGCTTCATGGTTTAAACTCCTCTAATCTCCCCTGATCTAGCTCTTGCCGCTCAATTGATTATCTATCGCGTCATTACCGGCATATCGTGGACCTCAGACCAGAACAGGATGTTGATGCTCTTTCGCAGTCGATGCATATTTTGCGCCCAACAACCTGCAAGCACGGGAGATCTCTCGGAGCGACCGCTGATTTGCCCAGAAGCAGTGGTTCCCGCAGGAACATAACATAACATAGAGCACATCCAGTCCACATCTGACCTGATTTTGAAGTAGTTTATTATCAACAATTCGATTTTCTGTGAAGTATTGAAGGGAGATATGTGACCAAGGACATCACCCCCGGCAAGGACTCTTAGGAAATCTGAGTGTCCGAGGGCACTGTTGCTTTTATCAAACTAGAAGTTGCCCGTGCGCACGCAACGCACGGGCGAGCAGTTTGCAGAGTAATCTCAGGGGTGTCTCTGGTGTTGAGGCTGCATCCGAGCTCTTCCCTTCCCCTCTAGGCTTCCCTCTGAGAGCCGATCATCTTCCCTCTGCGGGTTCAGGACGATATGGAAGTAATTTCCAGTGACTTCGCGACGATCTGCCTGCTTTTAGACAATGATGATGATAGATGATGACCCGCTTCTCTTAAAGATTCAATCTTCAGCTCCCGTGAAGAAGAAGCTCAATGTAAAGGCACTCAAAGATCAAGGTTTCCGCCGTTATCTTCTTGCGAAGCAGTTAAGATTATATAATTTTGTCGACTGGCGCTCCTCGCAGATCGTTAGACCTTGTATAGTAACGATTATCACTTTAAACATCCCCTTTGATTTGGGCTAGGTATTTAAGTAGAAGTCTGCTACCATTCCCTTTGCAGAGCTACTAATGGCACGGGCATCTGAGCCGACCTCAGACCCTCTCGATGTTCCTCTCACAGTTGGCGCACTCTTGATGTACACTTCGCTCACCAGTGAGTTGCATCTGTTTGCTGAGGCGGTCGAAATTAGCTACTAAACTGCTGAAAGACGTCCACGCCTATCTGTGCGTCCATGGATATGTGCTACACCGTCGATCCCCCATGGCCACTCGACGCCGACACCAAAATTATGTTCGAGCGATGTTTTTTGATCCTATTCTTGTCCACATCTGCTTTTGCGTTCGATGTCGCCAACTTTCTTACGCCTCCTCCAGCGTTCTTGATGCAGGTCGGCGACGCTTATCCTGGCTTGGCGCATTCCTCCATTTTTTCATTGGCCTCACTCATTTGTCGGCTGATGGACCTCCTGGTAAGTTGATCATATTCCGAGTGTCACAGCTAAAGACCCTCTTTGCAGGTTTGGAGATGCTACCTGGTATGGGCAACCCGATGGTGGATTGGTCTGGCTCCTCTTCTCCCGCATATAAGCGCACTAGGTGCGCGTTCATTATTCATTGAGTTCCCCGATTTTGAAATTCCAGTTGAGTGGTTCGCGCACTAGTCCTGTTCAGCAGCGTTCGATGCGCACTTCATCAAGAGGACCGCTCATCTGCTCCAACAAATCATTTCTTGCGTCGAAAAGGGTACCGAGCTTTACCGAGGCCTATACTACCCTCATTGCGACCAGTGTCAACGTGATGTCGACAGGCCTCATATGCGGGTCGACTCGTCCTTCATGAAGCGCCGTATAGAAAGGCTCGCTAGTCCAGCTCCACTTCCATATACTAAGGTTACAGCATTACTACTGGAATCAGCCTCCCATTCACTGTGGTTGGGCTGTTGACTGGCGTCACTGCCCTGGCCAACACACGTGAAGCATACCATGGGCTGATTTTGCAAGCCGTGTCTGGACAGTTTCTAGTGTGAGTTCCTCTAATTTACTCTTTTGATACCTTCTGATAGTCGGTTGCATTAGGCCCTTGCAGCGCAGTCAATTATCTATCGCGTCATATGCGGTATATCCTGGGTCAAAACGCCAGAGATCAACGAGCGGACTCAGTCCATCCACTTTAGCTTAGCGACCTCGCACGAGCTTTCAGAACGAGGGTCTTAGATCCCATGACCATGGCATTAGCGTCGAACCTCTCACCCGACGGTACTCGACAATTAAATACTTGATCCTGACGGAAGCGCGTCGAGGTTCGACTAAGCCAGGACATTATTGGACCCAAAGTATTTCCAAACAGTAACTCAGATAAAGCGAGCCGGGCGTATAGTGGAGGTCAAGGTCCCTGGCTAATCCTTCGGATTTCGAGACCCCCACGGCGGGTTGAGAACGAAATTATTCCTCGAGCCACAGACTCAATGACTTACGGAGCAAGCTCGAGTAGAAGAGCTCTAGTTAGAGCTGTCGGGAAAGCCTCTTGACAAGAACAAATTGAGTGGTGCAGAAGACCCCGGAAGCTGCACTGGACCGCTAGAGCGGCTTTATACGCGATTATGAAGCCTTTGGTCCGAGAGATACGATAGGTGGATTGGCCATTAGAGGGGAGCATGCTGAATTGGATAACATCCTTGTAAGAGAAACTGATGAAGTAAAACTAAATAGCGTTTTAATGACTGACCTGGTAATGTCGCTTTTCCGACTGAATGACGAATGCTTGACTCGGTCCGAGTGGGCACTACGCTCAGGGTCTGCAAGATCTGGTTCCGCGGGTGATGCCGACGATTTGGGTCCGACAACCTTCGCTCGAGACTGAAGTCGGGCGCTTAGTAGAGTTTGATTCAGATTCCGCAACTAGATGCCCAAGGTATGAGTAAGAATGTTCGATACTTACAAGTCCAGCTATGGAGCGAAGAGCGATGATACTTAGCATAGGGGAAGTGAACGCGTAGCGACGGGATGCCAAGGCAACCTACATTTAACCGAAAAGAAACAGCGGATCGGCATATAAAAGCGAGACATATCGCAGATGCCTCTTTTGCCCACCCCTCTATGTCAAGCGGCGAAGATGCAGAACATCACAGGCTTTCCCTGACCTTTGGTGCATTCTTGATGTATACAGCGCTCGCCAGTACGTCAATGTTGTTGCAGCGGAAGCGTACTGACAAGCTGGAAGGTCTCCACGTCTATCTCTGCGTCGTTCATGGGCTCATCAAGTATCGTCTATGTCCCATAAGCGTCCGAAAAGCTCGAAGAAACTACGCTCGCCTCATGCTACTCATCCTATTTTTCTCGACTGCGACCTTTGTTATCGATCTCACGATCTTCTTTACTCTTTCGACCCTCGGCGAGGAGACGGATCCCCTCGGCAATCCATGATGCTTAATGTTGTGCTTCATGCCTTTCTTGGGGCTACCCATTTGACTGCAGATGGCCTTCTGGTGCGTTGATCTCTCCAAGATCTGATTGAAGGTCTAATCGCAAACAGAGCTGGCGATGCTATGTTATTTGGATGGAAAGATGGTGGATCGGTTGGCACCCCTCTTTCCCTATTTGATCTCAATTGGTTCGTCTTCGGAGAATGACCTTTTTTTTCCTAATCTCACTTCCAGCCGTGGGCACACTGAACATCGTCAGCAGCGCCATCTGTGATGGGTCAATCCTGCACACTCGATTTGTTTCAACAACAGTATTTCTGTGTACCGAGGACTGTACTATCTTGCTGCAACCGGCGTTAATCTCACCGCAACTTCGCTCATTTGCTTGCGACTCTGGAGGATGAAGCGTCAGGTGGATAAGCCGGAATCTCTGGGCGTAGGACGGTGGAACCTGTGCCATATGTCAAACTGACAATGGTGCTAATCGAATCAGCCCTTCCGTTTACCGCTCTGGGAATCTCGACGGCTGTTTTGGCGTTTGTGGACACCCCTGCAGCCAACGATGCGCGAATCTTTTCCAGTCGTTTGTGGACCATTGCAAGTGTGAGTTCACCCGTCCAGCTTTTGTGGTTCAAGTTCTCATTGTGTCCTATTTCTAGGGTTTGACAGCGCAGGCCATCCTTTACCGGGTCGTCAGTGGGATCTCGTGGACCTCAAACCCAGAACGCGGCGTGGACGGGTTTTCACAGTCTATACACTTTGCTTCTATCGCTTCTCAGATTAGGAGCGGTGCTATGGGCACCATGCCAGACCATATCCCATGAGGTGATTTCCTTGCACTCGAGTGGGAAAGAGTGACGACTGCATGTCACCTCTGGGTAGGCTCATAACCGCAGCTACCCGTCTCTGCAATCTGGTATATGCCACCAACGCGAACCCTGAGTTCGGTGTGGGCTTCGTGAGCTTCCAAAGCTCCAATATAATAACCCCTACCTAATATCCATCACTTATACCTTGTAGCCTAGAACATACCTATGCGTATAGTACTATACCCGCCTTAATGTATAATTATATCGATTACTGCTAGTTCTGACCTGCTTGCACCTCTGCATCTTTATTGAAAAATGTAGCCTGCTGCCTGCGTACGACGAGCATTTGTCGATCCCATCTTGAAGAGAGCATGCTTTGACCTCGCCACGGAAACGGGCGAGAAATGAGTTTACAGCACTACACGATTGCGAGGATATGTGCATCCAGACTATCTCAAGAGCGGAATTCGGCCCAGAGAATGAGACGAAGATAATCCAAGAAGCTATATAAATACAGTCGGTGACAAAGTCAATGAAAGAACCCAATAGTATACCCATGTACAGAAGCAGAAACGAAGAAAGGATTACAATCCCCGCACGAAACGCTCGAAGGCACCCGATTTCTTCTTCTTGGGCGATGCCACAGATTCAGGCCCGAGCTGAGAGGTCGATTGAGGGGAGGTTACACTGGCAGGTTGAAGACCGAGATGAGTGAGACGGGTAGGGCTGCGTAGTTCGAGGTGGCCTGTATGAGACTGAGGAGAAGTCGGAGAGGTCGCCACAGTCAACCTTGGACGAGGTGACTTGGGACTGGTCCCAGGTGATGGTGGTGGACCTTGACTACTGCTCGATCCCTCTTGTGCAGCGCTTGAATGGAGGGACTGTTGACGTTGAAAGTTGGAGGAAGGTTGTTTGTGAAGATTCGAAGACGAAGGAGAGCTGACTGAGCCGGGAGAAGGGGTATAAGGCGGTGAAACCGAAGATGGAATGACGGGGAAGCCCGACTGCTTGGACCACTCGAAAGTTCATCCGAGGCGGTCAGTTGTCGGATAGCTACGCGATTTTCGGTAGGTTCCAGAGTGAAAACCTGTTCCATCGTCCTAACCGAGCTTCCCAGTGATGGCATGCTTGGCTGACGCGCCACATGAGGGTAGGCCAAAGCTCAGAGGTGATTTGGAGATCGCCCTTGAAGGACTTGGAATGCTTTAGGGCGTGAATTGGAGCTGTGGCTGGGAACGTTTGAGAAAGAGGAGAGGGGGAAGAAGTAGCTGCTTCGAATGGTGGTGAGGCAGGTGGAGCATCATGGGCAGATGGTACAGTCGAATGTCCTGCATGGCTACTGGTCGACGGATGTCGCCTGACAGAGTCCATGGATGAAGCGTTGGACAGGCTGCGGCTGACCAACATGCAAGCGGTGTTCATCTCGCGCTTATGCAGATGATGATAACGATGCTCATCGTTGTGGTGGTGTTTGGCTTTGGGCCCGGGGACGTCAGCCACGAAGGAAGGAAGTTCGGTCGGTACTGGTGGTGGGTGAAGTGACAACGCCGACGGGCTCCATCGCAAAGCGACGTTTGACGGCGAGTAAACGCTCCTCAGCCGGGGAGGTAGGAAGCATGTCGAACTCCACTTGCTCATCGTCAGAAGGCTCTTCTGACGAGAATTCTGAGATGGTGGGACTTGACGTTTGGTCCGGTATTGACTGTTTCGATATGGCTTCCTTCGCAACACGAACCTGACGTGAAATATCCGCCGTCCACCTTGCCATTCCATATCGCTCCCGTTCTTCTCATAATCGTCGTGGTCGAGGCCAAAGAACCCTCTGCTCAGCGTGCACATCGTCTGCATCGTCGCCTGTACTTCAGAATCACGATCACTTTGAGGTACTTTCGGACGAAGGGTCGATAGACGCTTGATCGACAAGGGTAGGATCGAAACGGAGGAACTCGGCCATCAGGATGATGTCCCATTGTCATTGAGAGCGCTTCCAATGGCTGGCCAATGACACCCATGGAAGCACGGCGAGCGCGGTTGACAGTACGCAGTCGCCATCCGGGTATGGGACGGTTCCAAGCATTTTCGCGTCTCGCGAGGGCAGAACTCTCGTGGGACGAGGAGTCGCAAGAGTTGGCGAAGTATCGTCGCGAAATGTCGCTGCAGTGGCGCTGCCGGGAGGTTGGAGAAGAGGTTGAGCAGGATCTGATCGCGAACGCGCACGGACGCTGCTCGAAGGAGAGGATGTTGGCTTGGGAAGAGGATGGTGGAGGAACATTTGTCATTCGTTGCAGCAACAGGAGTGGCCGCGGTGTGGCGGTTGAAGAGAGATTGAAGAGATTGAAGGAAGACGACAAAAGAGGTTCCTCAATCGTTCGATTGGAGAACGCGAGAAGGCTGTGGTAAGCTGGGACGGGTCAGTCATACCGCCGATAGGATGTATACGCAAGCTCACCTGCATCACTCCCAACATCCATAATGATCATTGACCTTTAGAGCCCAGGTTCTTCGCCTTCGCACCAGCTAGTACCTTGCGCTGAGTTACCGTCGACTGAGTTGCGATCGAGGCTGTACCCGATTTGTGAGATGCTGCACTGGAGCGAGGAGATGTTGGATTGGCTTTCGGAATCTTGGCTTTCGTTGGAGTAACCTTCGTGCGGATCCTCGTCAGCCTGATCAGGATCAGACTGTGACCCAACGGAGACTTCGTTCGCTGAGAAGAGGTCGACGGTTGATCGGTGGTCGAGGTGGGGGCTCCGGAACGGTAGGCGCTGTAAGTTCGACGTGGTAAATGAATCGTCGAGTATCAGTGGTGTTGTAGATGTATCGCCGTCGACGACTGGGAATAGAATCCAGATCTGAGTCGTCTCGTCCGTCCCGTCGCAGCTGCTCTCGCAAACACAGGAGAGATAGCGCGAGAGAGCTCAGAACCAGATCCAGGTTCTTCTTCCAAAGTGCCTTCCTCGAAAATTTGGAGAGCGAGAGCAGTGTCGTGGTCGTGCGGTTGTATCACTGGATGCCTTGCTCAGCTCTTCAGCACCATTCCTCCGGATTGTCTTTGTTCTCGTCTTCATCACCTGTTGAAGCGTCCTCTTCACCATAAGTTCGCTCATCCTCCGCCATCTGAGACTCCGTTTCAGACTCTGCTGGTGACTGGCGCTCCGCAGCGACGTGAGGTGGGATCTCGACTCCAGCATGGGGCTCGACGGAACGGGATGAACCAGCCTTGAGGTGTTGTTCAGAGACGGGGTAATAGAAGAAGCTGAAAGAAGAGACTCACTGCAAACGGATCTCCAAAGGTCTCTTCAGGAATTTGCCCATCACTCTTCACCTGCCTCTCAGCACCCTTGCCCCTTTTTCCGGCGTCCACCACCCGTCATCCCAAACGCACCAAAGTCCTCCAACAGACGCTCTGCCTCTCGCGTGTCCCTCTGCTTCGCCTTGCCTTTATCCTTTGCTCGTAGTACCTTCTCCTCCTTCCGTTTTCTTCCTCGACTCCTTAAAGATCGCAGAGAACGGTATGCTACCGATGCTAGCACTGGGCGTCATATTGAATAAGCTAGATCCACTCGTCTTGGTGTTGAGTTGTGGAAGCGATGGTCGACGTTCTGCAATGTTCGAGGGGGTCTTTGTCGGCTCGAAGTTCCCAAAGAGTTGCAACGAATGGGGGGACACTCTGTTTCTCCTTGAGCTTCGCCCGAGCTTTGGCTGCCTCCTCTTCCCACTTCTTCCCTCGTTCCCTCTCCTCCTTTTCATCCCTCTCGTTCTCGTAGAGCACTCTCTCGACCAACGGATCAATGAAACCTCCGCTGACCAAGCCTCCAACGGCTGCTGCGACTCCACTCCCATCATCCATAGAAGGTCCGAAGCTCGAGTATTGCATAGCCAGAGTGGATTCAAGACCTTGAATGTCGTGGTCGTAACCACGGAAGGGATCAGGCTGATCCTTCCTCTCCTCTGAGCTCGTCTGTCGGAATTTGGTGCAGATGATCTTCATCCCGGCAGCTTCTGCTTCCTCCTTCGATTTAGGAACAAAGAGCTTTCGGTTGACATTGCTGGGTGCGAATGGGTCGATGTACTCTGAGCGGAGCTTTGGGTGCGTAGAAGAGTCGTCCGTAGCAGGAGGGTTGGGGAAATCGGGGAAGAGTGGATGACCCTGCTGGCTTCGTGACGACGTATGTCGTTGACGTGGTGGAGAAGGTCGATGGCTCAACTTGGGCCGTTGAAGACGATGCCACAGAGGGCGCGGTGGGAGCGCTTCGCGTCGTGTTGGACCGCGGAGGAGACTGAACGTGGCCTGCACGAGGTGGCGAGCGGGCATGAGGCGGTCGGGGTGGTGATCGTGCCGGAGCTGGTCGAGAAGGACGTCGACGTTTGGCGTTTTCAATGGAATCTGTCAGTTGATCGGCATCGCGAAGGTTCACAAGATTGGCTAGCGGAAAAGGCGTGACTGGGGCGTGTATCCTGATTGCTTCGTCAGCGCTGAATCTGAACGGGCGAAAGATACGACTCACCCCACGTTCCTTCAGGAGGAACAGCCAGCCTTCTCGAATGATCAACCACCTCTCCCGCCACTCAAACTTTGACTTGGCGGTTCGAATCTGAGCGCCTGAATGAGAAGCAGGTACGCCATGACCATATCCACTGGAACCGGATCCAACGCTACCCATCCCAAAGTTCTTGGCCAACTGCATGTCCACATCCTTCTCCTCGCTGATCATGTTCGGCATGCTTGTCGTCCAGTCTCCTAGAGCCAAACCAAAGCCATATTGGGAGTGACCTGGCGTACCAGGCTTGTACTTCCTATTGCCCGACCCTGCTGGTAATCCGGTGTACAGATACTCTTCGTCATCTCGACTTGCCAATCGAAGGATACGAATCCAACCTTCCCAGTATGGGGACGCGTAGGCTTGAGGCACCGAACGAGGAAGTGACACCAGTCGGGTGACGTGGGGGAGCGACGAGAGCCTCAATCTGGGCTCTCTTTTTCCTCGATTTCCCTTGAAGCAGTTGGGAAGGAGCGGCGAGAAGTGGGAAAGGGAAAGTGGCGGTGGGTGGGAGGAAGCTAGTTGCAGTGACGTGGTCTGGGCTTGGTGGTGAAATTGAGAGGTGGAGTTCGAGAAGTTCGTGAGGATTAATGTTGTAGTCGGACATTGTGAGGTCGTCTTCGAGGAGTTGGCCAGTCGAAAAGCGGATGAGGGTGAATGAGAGGTGAGCGATCTCGGGAACGGCTTTGGGGTCAAGGTTGAATATCGAGGATGCATCCGACTTGTTCTGGGAGCGAAGCTGGTGACTGGATGAGGATGGACCGCCAACGGACGACATCTTGGGGGTGGGTGACGGGGCCATTCGCAGCCCGATGACGGCACGACCCTGTTCATCGAACATTGGCTTTGGTGCCTTGCCTCTGATGTCAAGGTTCATGCTGAAATCATCTTCCTCTTCGCTCTCATCATCTTCGCTGTGTGGTGACTTTGGTTTCATCACAGCGAATAAGATGGGTGATTCAGGGCGCTCTACAGGATCGGGGGCGAATGTGATGGGGGAAGGCGAGCGAGGCTGCGAGTCAGGAGGCAGCGAAAATGAGGGAGGTTCAGGAGGGGTAAAGTTGAGGCTCAGGCACCTCGCCAGTATGTGGTTCTTGACATCTTTCACCTTCCAATATGAACCAATATGGGTCAAGAGCCACTGATCATGCGGAACTAGCTCGAATTCAGGTCAATATTAACATATTATACGCACTGAAGCTCACCGAATCGGATAGAGACTGGATTTTCCTGCTTTCCAGCCGCCTTTCCAGAGGTAATTAGCGACAGAGCGGTGGCCATCTCCGATACGTGACCAAGCGCTGCGAGGCGTGCGGAATGGGTGTTGGAAATGAGCCGACTATCCGGGTTTCCGAGGCTGGTCAACTATGTTGACAAAGATCACTATGTAGAACAAGATAATGAAATCCAAATACATACCTTGAGGTGGTTTTGGGCAAGGATCGATCCTGTTCAGCGCCAATCACTCGCAAGTCAAAGCTCGTCGCCGAGCATCAGGAAGGCAAGGACCTACAGCCATAATAGGCACACCGTTAGCCATATAAGACCATTGGAAGGTCTTCGCCCCTAATTTGAGATACGTACACCACGAGTTGGACGGGCCTTCGACAATTGCGGGTCCAAGAAGGAAGGATGATGGACGACGTGAAACGAGCTTGCTGCCGCCGTCATCAGCGTTCGGCAACTTGCGTAAACCCCGTATCGTTCGGACTGCGGAGAATTCGAACCGGTCAAGCAAATGTTGCGTGTTGGGGACACAGGACAATGAGATACGGAGAGTACAGATTATTTAGAAGAGATGAAATTAAGTGCCACATGACGCTATTAAAACCACTTTTCATTGAGGATTTAGAATTGGCCCATCTCTCGTCTTGAATGCCATACCATCGCGAGGAGGAAGAATCGAGATACAGGACCCCCTCAGGGGATACAGTGCATCGAAGGGCCATTTGTCGTAAACCTTGGAGATTGCGCATCTCGATATAAATAATAAACTTTCAGCAGACTCTCCAGAGAAATGTCGATTCCTGGACGTGGATAAATGAAGGAATTCCTTAATCATAATGAAATCTCACCCATAATCTCGACTCGATGGATCCCGCAGAGCGCGCCGAGGCTGATCCATTCACTCGCAAATCAGAGCCTAATATCACTACCGCGCTACCACCACACGGACTCCATTGTGCTGGAGTGAGTCTGCTTGTGAGGTTCGCAGAACCTATGTATTGATATCGCACTAAACAAGTGTTGTTGAAACAACCGAGACAGCTTCTCACCGCGAGTTGGACCGGGGATCGTGCTCAGTCCTTGACTTTGTTCGAGACTTCCCTGGACTGGAGATCTAGGTTTAGCTATGCTGCATGCCCCGTACAATGAAGACTTGCTTACAGTACGATAGGCTGGTCACCGATAAAAGCACTCCACCATCAGCGGAGTATGAGACGCCCTTGGAGGTCTTTGTAAGACATTTGTTCACGACGGGAAATAAAACTTCGTACCGAAGAGGCTCTGTCGAAGGCAAAAGAGTGGCCCTCCGGGATGCTAGGATTATCCTGAGGTGTCGTTCGGCTGCTGCTTGTTACAGATTTACTCACTCAACGCCTAGCATAACTCGGCACGCCTTTCTGTTCTCACTAATTCCAATCCCTCTTCCGGCTTGCGCTCTGAATGAGTCGGTTCGTACTGTGACCTTCCGAGTGCCGTCTACACCAGGTTCGGTTAGGAAAAGACTATAATAAAGTAAATAAGAGCGATCGTACCGTTGACGTCGACTTCAGCTGTTCCAAGTGGGCATCCGGTTCCGATGACGCCAGTACTCGTTCTGAAGATCATTGCAAGAGTTGGAACTCTTTGTCATGTGGAAACTGGCTCAAAGGCTTACACCGAGAACCTTTGCGCAACACAATACAGAAATAAGACGGGAAGGATTGCGAGAGACCGCATTCTCGTTTTTGAAAGGATCCAGGAAGGGAGAAGTCGAAAGAAAGAAAGAACGCCTCCAGCTTGGCTCCACCGGGTTCGCATTGGAAGTGGAGGTAGCACGGTACGATGAATTCACCATTGCGGATCTAGCGAGGATATTTCAGGCGTGGTGGAAAGGTATCGGTGATGACACCATAGGGATTCGGGTAAATTCTTAACGCCTAACAATAAGCTTCTTCTAATTCAGTCCAGAACCACCGTGCGGGAGAACCTACAGAGGCGTGGGACCTCCTCCGGACGGAGAGCATGCCTTCAGCTTATACGATACATCCTAATAAGCGATGTTCAGCGTCTATTTCTCCTTGGGAACGATTTAGGTTGGAAGAAGCACTTACCCATTCCACATTTCCGTCGATGTATCCTGAAGAGACTTCGTCATATCGAGTAGCTCTGAGCTCGACGCCAACGTTTGCTGTAGAAGCGCCACCGCATGGTCCCGGCATTGGCGAGGCGGCAAGGTCAACTGCCATTGTTGCTTGACCTGCCGAGAAACTTTAGTAACAAGCGAGCAGAGGCAAAGACATTGACTCACGATCCCAGACAGGACCGTTGACCCTGGCGAGTCCTGTGCTCGGAACAAATTGGCCATTCCCTATATAAAGTCAACTACGAAAGCACACCAAGTCAGACTGAACTTACATTGGGCGAGAGCGTTCATGGCGAGCAAGACCTCATTTCCGGCAGAGTACGCAATTTTCTGGTTTGGATGTGTGAGTCCGAAGCAACGAATGATGTTTCAAGGGGTCACTTACGGCGGTCACAGTCTCGAAGTCAACAGTGAAGCCTGCTGGGATGCTAGATTGCGCAAGGTTTCAGATTTAAAACCTCGAAGCGCTGAGCAGAGGTGAAGACTCACTTGACACCGAGGGTGAGCTTGCAGTTTCGGCTGCTCTCTGAGAGTGGTACGACTGGCCCAACTTCTGCAATCAACCCTTGTGCGTGAACCTTGATCTTGCGGTTGGTGCCTACACGACGATCAGTGAGCACCATTCTATTCGTCCACCGGTCATCCCCAAGATACTCACCGTCATGGGTAATGGTGGAACCGCCAGGCGCACATCCAGATCCAGCCAAGCCAGAGTTTGTGCTGAAGGAGTTCAGCCAAATTTAAGGAGGGAGGATGAAAGGCTACTCACACCGTGATATCCTGGGCAAGAGCCGCAGCGAAGAGGAAAGAAAGAGCGAGGAAGGAGCGCATGGTGAGTTGGACGAGAGGTATGCCTAACGGTGCTGGCAAGAGAAGACTGGCGGCATTATATATCCCAGGTACCGGCGGTAGATAGCTGCTGTAGCTATGGGGATATGGTGAGTATTCACCTGGGTGGAGCGGGACTCTCGGCGAGAGAAAACGAATTTTTGGGAAAGAACCATGTCCACGGTCTCGACGTACGTGAATTCTCATCTCTGGATCAAAATTGGTATTCGAATCGTTGCTTCTGGAGGCCTTTTATCAGTGCTATATTTGCAGAATGATAAACCTCAAGTCTCGAGATGGATCAAGGTTAGAATAGCCAAAGCCACCGATGTCTGGGAAGACAGGACCACCTCGCCATACGCGTTTCAAAATACTGCTGAAACGATAGACTTCCATGGCCAAGTAAGTTCCTTGGAGCATTACCTATGGAGATCCCCGGATTGGCAAGAGCTTGGTGTTCTTCCGTTCCTTCTGGACCAGCGTAGAGTCTGATAGGAACGGCTCCAGAAGCCCTTTACACGCCCATCATGAAGCGGGATTGAGAACAGGTCAGTGAAAACAGGCCAAGAGCGTCCAAGTGCTTATCGCAAGTCAAACATCATTGGAAAAATCTCGGATGAACTCTTCTCGAACGTCTGATACCGTGGGTTCAGAGACGACCTTCCTCGCGAGGTTGACCGCCTGCTTTGGTAAACCTTCTACCCAATAAACATCCCCACTTTCAACGAGAAGTGGAGCCGGGTTGAATTTGGTGCACACGACTAAAAATTGACCTGATCTCGGCGTGTGAGGCGCTTGCGTGGTTGATAGGTATATTAGGCGTGATGAGAATTAAGTTGTGCGTTGCCTTCTCAGCATTTCGTCAGTTTGTACGAAACGTCCTGGAGGTATTGTCATTAGATAGCGAATCGCGGGACGAGCCTTTAGGCACTTACCCATACGACATTGCCTCCGATATGTCCAGAGGCACAGTCGTCCTTTCTGGTGGAGCGAAGGTCAAGGCCGATGTTAGCGACACCAGAAGACCCACAGGGACTTGACAGGTCGGCCGGCTCCAGATCGACAGTCAACGTTGTATTCCCTGCCATTGATAAACAGGAGGAATTAGTTCACGAGTGATATCCAAAGAGCTCAGAACTTACGGCTCCATGCAGGGCCAGTTACGTCGGTAGTTCCTACGCTTTGTGTAATTTGTCCTTGCCCTAGTCATGGTGTGGGTACAACCTCTCCGATTGATGGCAGTAATACGCACAGTATACCTGAGCTTGCATCAAAAGGGTCACATTCCTTCCCGCGGCATAAGCAACGTTCTAACGCTGGTTAATCTTGGAAGTTGGAGGTATAACTGCAAAGGAATCATACAGCAGATATCTTATCGAACTCAACCGTATAGCCTTCTGGAAGGCTGGGAAGTAAAGCGTGAGATTAGGTCCTTTGTAGAGAGCATAATGGAAAAGTTAGACTCACTCGACGCCCAGGGTAAGCCTGCAATTCCGGCGATTCGCCGAGAAGGGGACAGATGGTCCAACCTCCGTCCCGAAATCGGAAGTCAACACACTGATCCTCTGACGATCGTCTTGAGGCATATTCCTTAGTACGCTTGTCTCAACATGAAACTAAGCAAATACCATCATGATAAGCGCGTGCCCTTCCAGGTGTGCATCCAGTCCCTATTACGCCAGTGCTCTGACTTCGATAGAACCTCATCAGTTCGAAGTCAGTGTCGTACCGAAGCAACTTACACGCTCAGGCTTTGAGCGAAGCATCCAAGGGAAAGCAGAACAGGCACGAAGAAAGAACGCATGATGGGTAGCGAAGGGCGGACGAGGTGAGTCTGATAGAAGGCCAATGGAAGCTGAGCTGGTTAAATAGAGAGGCGGGGATAGTACGTCACTGACCTGTGCTGATGTTAACTGTCAAGGGAGTTAGGTGGAAGAAAGACCAGTGCTGGATGGACTGACGTTGGCATTAAAGTCATCTTCGAGGACCAAACGTTGACCCTTTGGATGACAGAGAGTGTGTATCTACCTTCCGACAACAGACATAAACCGCCTAGCCCCCTCGAGAGCAATGAAAGATTCGCAGCGGCTTTTATGTGAACCCACGGTCTCGTAGGATGGAAGCAATCATTTCCCCGAATATCAACGATAAACCATATACTTACCAACGCCACACGAAAAGAAGTCCTCGAGTGATCATTTTTGACCTGGAAACAATAAAGAATCAATTGAGAGACCACATGGCTTTAACCTAGCGAACGTTCATGACGATCCTTGGGTCAAAGTCCAACGAAGATCCCGTAGCTGACTGGATCATCGGGGGGTAGTGAGGACCTTCACCTATAATATAATATCACGACCCCAGTCAAAAGAGCGATTTCGTCAAGCGTGACGGCGAGAACTCCATGAATTTAGTTCAAAATATAGATCCTTTACGCAATATTCGAAGCAGAGATCTTTGACAAGGGCCTGGATGTACGTCAATCAGCGCATTCACCCAAATCTAAACCAAGACTCACCCAATCCTAGTGATACTATCCCACACCACAATATCAACCTCATTTCCATCCGATCCATGATAGTAGATCCAAAGCTTCAACGTAACCAAGATGACCCTTTCACCATACGAAAAGATACCCTCCACAACTCTCGTCATACAAAACGCACCCTTGGTCGGTCCTACCACACCTCTCAGACTCTCAAACGCAGGACGCGTCTTGGCCCATCCAACAAAATCCCGAGAAGCGCGTTCATCGAGAGAGGAGACGACGCAGAATTCGGCGGGGAGGTACTTGTCGGCTGGGAAATAAATGGGTCGGAGAGGGAATTCGGCGGCGTAGATTCGTGCGATGGTGGAGGGGTGACTGGAGAGGTGGGTACGGTAGCCTTCGCATTCGATGTAGGCTTCTTTGATAAAGTTGATGTGCCAGCTTCGGTGTCTAGGGCGGTAGCACATCGCGTCTCTCCTCAGGTCTGTGATAAGAGAAGAGGATGAGAAAAGATTCGCTAAGAGGGAGAGAGGAATATAGACGGTTGTTGGTCATAAACTTACCGGCTGCGAAACGTCTGAGAGAGCGGCATTCGTCTCGATGCCTCGTCTCCCAGTCCTCCCTTTGACACTCCTTCGAGCAGTAAACCGTCGTAGTGCACCCAGCACACTCCTTCGAGTAATCGCCCCACGCCTGCTCACGCTGAGCCGACTGGGCAAGGTGCTAAGTGAAGGGTAAGTGGACGATACTGTCATAGAGTGGCATTACTCACATTCGCGTTGTCACAGACGTCCTGGCTCCAATGTTTCATATACTTCGTGTGTCGAGTATCCCACCTCAACAGCTGGTCACGGAAATCTTTCACCCAATCGATGTCTTGCAGAGGCATCGTGCTCCCAACAGGGAGACACGACAGCTGAACCGCCCAGTTCAACGCCTTCCATCCCTCGGGTGTGACTAAATCGTTCGCTTTGAGCGCGTCCCTGCAGATATTAGGGAACGCGACGCCGTAGATCCCGATAGCACGAACGAACGTCCCGGCGAGGGTTCCAAAGTCGCAAGGGAAGGTCTTCTTATACTCTTCCGTGTATCGTTCGAGTGTCAATGCGGCGTTGGCGGCGAGCTTGACGAGACCTGGTCCGATCATGCCTCGAAGTTTGTCAATGAGGTGGCGTTGGGTGTAAAAGATGTGCTTGAAGATGAGGTCGTTTTCGTAGTTGAGACAGAGAAGGGTGAGGGCATAGTCGCCTGTTGGCCGTGGTGGAAAGCCGATGGCGCTCTCGTCTTCGAATGAGCGATCAGAGATGGAAAGGAGGGTGCGCGTGAACCGGTGAACGTAGTTTGCCTTTGAAAGTGCTTCCTCAATCTTGTATGAAGGTTGGTTCTCGTCGTCGGATGGCATGGAGTGCTGTTCGCAGGCATGAGGGTGGTTGCTGAGAAACTTGATCATCGTGCCGATGGCGACGAGATTCTTCCAGGAGTAAGTGAGCGCGCAAACACGGTCTTCGTTTGACTGGAAGACTTGTTCAATTCGAGACGTAAGAGTCTTCGCAAAGAGAACGTAAGGGTCGAGTGTATACCCTCGAATGCCGATTTCGCTGAGATGAGCGATCCAGCGATTCATGAAACGATCCTTGAGATCCTTATTCAGAATCACGTTGTTCATGAAGACGAGCAAGGAGCACCCAATGCTCCGATCGTTGACGTCGACAGTATCAGGGAAAGGAGAGACGAAATAGCCGTCAAAGTGTGGATGGTGCTGACCAGGAAGTGCCTTCGAGATCTGGGTACAATCGACCTCTCGATTCTTGAGAAGCCACATGTTGATGATTACGTCCATCATCTTCATGCTAGACTTCGCCGCTTGAGCGACATCTGGTGCGATTTCCATCGCGGCATCGATGATCCAGGTCGCACAGGCAATGTACTGCGAATTTGTTCGCTTAAAGCTGCGCTCACCGAGGTAGGTGGGAGGTGATCTCCCTATGGCAAAGAGTAGCCACCGACCAATGTCATCCCACCTGGGGATCAATCTCAACGCCACTGGACGAACGTTCTTGACGTTTCCGGCATTTCCTGCCCTCTGAACGTGATTGATAAGGCTCTGAAGGCCCCAGAGAGAGTCGAGACCACGCTCAGCGTTGTCCAAAGCAGCACTGTTGCCAGAGTCCAAGTCTCGAGAAGTAGGGATCAAGAGAGGATTCAATTGGTTAAGATAGATGTCGAGAATCGTCAGGACGTGCTTGTCGCCCTGGGGTGTTTGAATGATGTAGATGAGGCCTGAGAGCGAACGAACATCGCCTCGCTTCGCCGGGTTAATGAACTAGAACGGTGCGTGATTACTGGTAAGACTATCAACAGAATTAAACGGAGAAAACTCACTCTAGCGAGCAGTTGAACCGTTGAAAAAGCAGAAAAACGCTTTCACGGCGAAGGACTGGAGATCAGGACCTGGATAAGAGGCCATCCCGTCCAGATCTCTCGGAGGAACCATCGTGCAAGTACCAGGGTATCCCTACGGTTTTAAGAGCTGTGTGTCACGGCTGAGTGATATGTGCAGGTCGAGAAACCAATATTGAGGTCGTAGGGCTTGAATGGTCGTGACCGTCGAGGATAAAGGGCATGCACGAGCGGCTCCGATTGCGCATGTTGAGGCGTGGGAATGTCGTAATCCGACATCGGCGGATGGCAGTGCCGGCGCTTGCTCGTTTCCTTTCAACGGTCGTGTCGTCCATAGATGGCTTGTTGCACTCTGGTGCCAGTGGCTCCCAAAATCTCTTGCTCAGTAGTCCGACCTCTGGGGAACGAACCCCTCGCTCCTATCTGAATGCCCATTGGACTCACTACTGTCTCAGCCAACGACTTTACCTGCTCCTACTCGGTTGGCGTCAGATTCTATCGACTGACTTAGTATCTCAGTGATTGGAATCTGTATCTCACATGAGGCTCCTCTCGCAGCCGAGCCTTGTTTCCCTCTTGCAAATGCCGTCTTTTAAACTCTCGAAGAGTATCGGCGCTCGCTTCAAGCCAACCGCTGTCGTCGTCGTCGTCGTCGTTATTCCGCAACACGGCGTCTACGGAATTCGCCCACGGCCTACGAGCAGTTTCGTGCGCAGTTCCTTTCTTCCCGCTCACTTCTCTTTCGGTTGTCATCGTCATCCTCGTGCATCCATTTTGACTCGGACGGTTATCACTTTTGCTCTCGTGGGACCGAGACGCTGTCTCGGCTCATATGCACAAATGGCTTCGTCTCAGCTCTCTATGGCGGTCACCACAACGGAATCTCATCGGAAGCTGAATCAACTATTGTGAGCGGTTCTATATCCCGCTTTCCCCTTCTCGAAGCCATTCAAATGACAGCCAGAGCTCATCTAGACTTTGCGCGTTTGAGTTGCTCAAACTGTCAACGTCGATCAGTCTGGCATGCGCAAATCTCTCGTGGACCAGATGTGCGGCGTTAGTCGGATTCTCGAATTCGGTTTAGCAAATGGAAGAGACCTTGACGATTCTGAGCCTTAACTTAAAAGGTTGCCATTTGCATTGGTCTGGGAAGAAAGTCTTCTCA
Organism: Coprinopsis sp. MPI-PUGE-AT-0042; assembly: GCA_020736565.1. Classification (NCBI taxonomy): domain Eukaryota; kingdom Fungi; phylum Basidiomycota; class Agaricomycetes; order Agaricales; family Psathyrellaceae; genus Coprinopsis; species Coprinopsis sp. MPI-PUGE-AT-0042. The sequence goes on along the minus strand of JAHBOF010000230.1, from coordinate 5,725 downwards.
AAATTCGACGATGGATGGTGAGTGTGGACGAGTTGTCTTGAACCTTTTGACGAGGCACCTCAGCGCTCGATGAAACCTTGCCCCGGAATCAAGGTGAATATTCAAATATATGCTCGTTACTCTCACTGCTCACCATCCATGACGGAAAAAGGATGTCATGAATCCCACCGTCTCGAGCTTCTCAGCTTCTTCAGGCTTCTCCTTCCGTTAAACGGCAACGCAATGGGAAGGACTGAAGCTTAATCGTTTTCTTTAAGACGCGGGGCGCCAGTCAATCTATCTGTATGAGCAAGATGAGAGCCCTCTCCTACTTCTTGCTGCTGCTCACCACCCGCTGTCATGGTCAACTTGAGCCTTTCGAGGCCAAGCCCCGAATCACTGATCCTGCGAGCTTCGTGAATCCGTTCATTGGAACGACCAATGTTGGCCACGTCTTTCCCGGAGCGACGATTCCTCATGGAATGGCAAAAGTAGGGATGGATACAGACGCACCAGGAAACGTAAGCTGCGCGTTTCGCTGTCGTCCTTCCAATGCTCAAACGTCACACTGCGTAGCATGCCGGCTACGACAGTGACCCAATCTACAGCGTCACAGGATTTTCCCAGCTACACGACACTGGGACAGGGGGGGTGTGTAGCCTCCTGATCCACGTTTTTTTCGTTCTCATACCTCTGTTAGTCCGCTCCACTCTCGAACTTCGAACTCTGGGCCTACGCCAATTGCTTGAGTTTTGAGCGATGCCCTACACCTCTGAACAACCGAAAGCTACCGCGTAAACTTCGTTCAGATGGTAAGGGGTTAACCCTTATTTCCCTCATGATCTCAATCCTCACCTGAGACTTTTAGACGTAGCCGACGATTTCGCCTCACCGGGCTACTTCTCGACTAATCTGGTACGCGACTTTCTACTCCTTCTCATCACTTCCTTATCCATTCAATCGAAGACCAATGGGATACGAGTCGAGCTTACTGCCACACGGCGGACTGCACTTCACCGATATACTTTCCCCGCTGGGACGACGCAACCCCGTATCCTCTTCGATTTGACCAACGATGGTTCATTGAGCAGTACCGAACCCATCATGACCATCGATCCCAACACTGGACTTGTGCAGGGTGGAGCTTCCTTTGCAGCCTGATTCGGTCCAGGTGAGCATAATCTCAGATAAAGTTCTTGCCGGGTATTGATCATAGCCAGGTCGATACAGAGCATATGTCTGTGCGACTTTCACAGGCGAGGGCTACAGCTTGGGCAAGCCGACAGAGTACGGCGTCTGGCTCTACAACTTTCCCGTGCGAGGGACGACGAGTGTTCAGCAAGTCTACTACGGTGAGTCTGGCACTCTTTCATACCTCACCCGCCTTACTCACCTCGTGCTCCTCAGGATTCCAGGCCGAAATGGGCACCCTGCTAACATTCGCGCCATCGCTCACTGGCACAACATCGATCCTCGTGCAAGTTGGCGTGTCCTTTATCTCTTCGGAACAAGCTTGCCAATCGGCAGAGCAAGAGATACCTGATTACGGGTTCGACAGGGTCCACAAGGGGTCGAGAAAGCAGTGGAACGACGTACTAGGGAGGATCCAGGTGGATCCTGAGGATGTACCACGAGATACCGTTGAGCTGTTCTACTCTTCAGTGAGTCGTCACGCCTTGTTCCCGGTTTATGCCCCAGTCCTCACCTAATCGGCTTAGGTTTATCGAACCCATATTGTCCCAGCTGATTGTGAGTAGCAACAGCCCTACTCTTTCGACATGAAGTTCAGTCGCGGCAGATACGGGCGAGAATCCACACTGGAAATCGAAGGAACCCTACTACGACTCGCTCTACTGCAACGTGAGCTCTCTGCTTGTATTAAGGAGTCCCTGCTAACTCCAATCCATTACACCAGTGGGATACATATCGCACTTTATACCCACTGATGTCCCTCCACGACCCAGTCACCTTCTCCAAGATTGTCAGAGGGATGATCGATATTCAAAAGAACGAAGGTCTGTTTCACAAGTTTTCCATCGCCCACGGAAAGCGATCCTGACCATGAATCACGTAGGCTGGTTACAGCCGTTTGCAGACAGGTTTGAAAATCGCCGCGCGCAAAACAAGTCACGTGCAGGCCAAGGCTCCAGCCAAACAAACCGGATAAGGAAGCCGGCCCATTAGGCGCCCGTGGTTCTTGAGGAGTCCTGAGCCCTGGCAGCAGAAATCAGCATATGGTGCCATTTATAGATGCTAAATAGTTGATATAACTTTAGGAGGGGGTGAAGAAGTAAGCAGGGAGCTTCGAAAGTAGACCAAAGTAGTCTTTCCTCCCCTTTCCGTTGGGCATAATTCAAGGGGTCCAGGTGAGCGCCAGGGCAAATTCAGCTCCCTAGGGTATCTAAATCCTGTAATATATCGATATTAAACCTAAATTTTGAGCGTTGGCAATGGCCTTGCGCCTAGCAGGGGAGGGGACGAGGAGGGGAGGAGGATTTGGCCCAGCCACGGAGGCATTAGCGGGTGTGTTTGGCTGGAGCCTTGTCCGCACGTGATTTGTTTTGCGCGCGGCGATTTTCAAACCTGTCTGCAAACGGCTGTACCTGAATGCCGCGGAGCCACCACTCAGCATTACATCCAAGGAGGAAGTAACGCTGACCCCATCCTCGGTGACTTCTTTGTCAAGTACGTGCCCGATACCAAGTATCATATCAGACCCTGTTGACGTTGGCATCCAGATTTCACAAGCAGGCTACGTCTTTGGGAGTATCTCCCGCTGACCTCTATAACGCTCTTCTTGCCGATGCGGAGGAGCAACCTCCAAACTGGAATGTTCAGGGGCGACAAGCCGAGGCGTGGAAGCAGTACGGTATGTCGCCTTTCTAAGCTGTACCTGACGTCTAAGTTGCTGAATCGAATGTCAGGCTTCATCCCCCAGGATATGTTTGCTCCCGGAGGCGCAAACACGAAACAGGTCTCCAGAACCGCGGAGGTAGGTTGCTCTGCTTAATCAAACAGATTATCGAAGCCCCTGCAACAATTGCGTAGCATGCTTTCAACGACTTTGCAATCGCTCAAGTGGCGAAATTGATTGGAAGGAAGTAGGACTTCGACAAGGTTCGTCGTGAAGTCTTTCGATGGTTCTCCCGCTTATATCTCTTTACTAGTACATGAAACGTGCTGGGAACTGTGTCAACGTATGGAACGCGAACGTTTCTATTCCTGACGAACCCGGTATCTCTGCGATGATGCAAGTGAGACCTACGCTTAGTACGGCAGAGATGATAGCTGATCGTGCAACGATAGCCGCGTTTCGCAGATAGGACGTGGAACTACACTGATCCTCGTCACTGCAGCATCCACGACCCCGAAGGGGCAACCTGCTTCTTGAATGCTGTGAGAAGAGATGGATTCTACGAAGGCTCCCCCATCGTTGTAAGTTGTGCGAGAGACTCGAGCATTTCCCCATCTTTTATCATGACGTCTGTTCGCAGTATTCGCAATACGTACCTCAAGATAATGCAAAGCTTATCGAACTGCAAGGGGGTCGCGAGGCGTTTATCAAGCGACTAGACTTCATCTTCGCCACCGTATGTCATCAGCATCTATGTTCGGCACAATCACTACTGAAAGCCGCGTCTGGAGGGCTACTTTGAATCAACGAACGAACCCTCCCAACAGATGCCGTTCATGTATCACTACGCCAACCGTCCAGGTCTCAGTACCCAGCGTTCCCGACAGGTTATCGCGGAATTCTTCAACACTTCCACCCACGGTCTGCCGGGAAATGACGGTGCGTATCTCTTCCCAACCTTCAAAGTCTAAACTAAACAACTTCAACAGATTCGGGTGCCATGGGAAGCTATGTCGCCTTCAATCTCGCTGGGATGTACCCTCTCCCTTCCACTCGCCAATTCCTCATCTCTTCTCCTTACTTCCGGAAGATCTCGTTTTATAACCCTGTTATAAAGAAGACTGCAACGATCAGGGCAGTCAACTTTGAAGGAAACCCCGAGAGTGGCACAGGAGGAAAGGTGTTCGTTGGGGTACGTTGTCGAAATCCCTTGTAATTGCAAAGTATATGCTCAATCGAAACACGACAGAGCGTCAAGATAGATGGAAAGCCGTGGCATTCAAACTGCTACATCGACTGGGATGTCTTTGAGAACGGCTCAACCGTCGAGTTGACGTTGACGGATCGGATTGATGTAGGCTGTGGCTCAAACTCTTCTGCCCTTCCCCCTTCGATCTCGACAGGAGGCTATGATTAACACGCTGGATGTATTCTCAGGATTGCAAATGGGATGAAAGAGCAAATATAGGGTCCTGGATCGCAATGAAGATGCATTTTCTGCCAAACGTATTCGCAGTGTATTCAGGCGTTGGAATAACAAGAATAATGCTTCATAGGACATAGTACCGCTCATACATCTCGGCAAGGGGGGGGACTGGTGGCAAAAGATGGAAAGGTCCTCATTTCTCTAAAGGAATCATGACACAAAGCTCACCAAGCTCGACGTCTTCGAACGACTCGTATGGAAAATTCATAATTCACAAGCGATTGTGAACGATCAACCGCTTCAACTTCGGCAGCTCAAGATCGCCCCTACGAAGCAAGAAAGCAGAAAGGCCTTCCATTCGTTCCACCTCAACGAGATCATCATCCCCTTCCACGGAGACGGACAGCTCTCGAAGATTTGGGCACCAATTCTTCTCCACTTCTTCCGGAAAATTCCCCATCTCGGAGACAGATGGCCATAAATCGAGGGTGAGGTGCGTAAGGCTTGGCCGTATTGAGAGCGATGGCAAGACTTGGGCAATGAAGGAGTCGTTTGGGCGACTATTAAGTGTGATGGACTTTAGGGAACTGGTACACCGTGCAAGGAATTTGACAAAGTCTTCGGCGATATTTGTACCGTATTTCAAGATAAGTGACGGCTGGAGTGGTGATATGATTGAGGAGAGCGAGGTCATAGGCGTTGTAAGTGAATTTAAATAGGGAGGGTAGTGTCAAATGGAAGTCGGAGGTTAACCGCAAGTCGAAAAAGTGAGGGGTGGCCAACTCTAGCGTCGTGAGATTTGGGTAGGCAGAAATGAAGCGAGCGTGGTTGGTGCTGAAGACCTCGTCAAGGGTAACGTAGAGTTCAGACAAGCTGATGGGTCCACAACATCTTGGATATTCGTATGCAAGATGATCTTCTACAATGAGTTGTTGGAGAGAGGCGATTTGATCCAGGGGCATCGAATGTCTTGGAAGCTTGCACCGAGTTGAGTTGTGCAAAGTCGTTTGACCACAGGGCTAGGGTATACAGGTGGAGCCAATTGGACGATGGAAGGCCAGCGATGATATTCAGAAATCAATGAGGCTTGATGCGCATTGATAGGCACCTCCAGCGAGACTGATGCTGTCGGATGAGATAGTCCATGGCAACTATGTCTTCAGGACACCATCGAGTGTGCGGAATGGTCCACATACTCGAGCTCCAATGGAACCAAGGTCCTGCTTCGCGAGAACCATCCGTTCAAATGGCCAAACATAGTTGCTGACATGAGACGGGTCTCTCTGCTACACATCACAGAGAGGAAGACCAAAGGACAGGTGAGAGAGCGATATGAGTCGCCATCTCGAGCAGACGGAGCGGATCGTTTGGAAGGCATGGCGCCCTGTGGGTAGGGTTAGGTTAGGGGGTTAGGTTTGTTTTACTAGGTTAGGGTTAGGGTTAGGTTTAGGGTTAGGGTTAGGGTT